>PVIJ01001600.1:7661-27048 GCA_004024925.1 Scalopus aquaticus
CAGAGGTCAGTCCTTTCACCTGAAGGGGTTTCACCTGAAGGGGGGGTGGGTGGGGGTGGGGGGGGTGGGGGGTGGCAACTTTGGTACAAATCACGTTCTGGAGCTCCCCTTCTCCTTGGGCACAGGCTGAGGCAGTCTCCAGCTAACCCACACCCTGCTCCTCAGCCCACTCCCTCCTGCTTCCGAGTTCCCAGTCAGGAAACGCCATCCCTGGTGCTGCTTTCTTCCAAGTATGTTTGAGCTCAGGATGCACACGGGCTTCTGCAGGAAGTCCTGTCCAGGTCAGTCGTGTTCTGCTGAATTCCTGCCCAACAACCTAACATTCCAGGGGCCTGAGAAGTCGTTGTATTCTCAGTTTAGCAAATTGACCGTGCTCTCTGCATTGATGCCTGTGAAACTGCTCAGATCTCACCTGTGTGAGGGTCTCCAGGTGAGTGGATGTTTCTAGTTACTAACAAGAACAATACAAAGTCAAAGCAACATTGAATTTCTCCCTGCATTAGAAAGAAATCCTTATCAGGGAATACTCTCAACCCCCTCTCACGTATCCTAAAATGCAAATGAGCAACAAAACAATAGAAAATGCCTTAACCCAGCAATTCTATTATCAGCTCAAAGGCTGCTCTTTCTTCCTCCCCCCACCTCAATTTGCTTGTCAGCTCTCCCTGCTATATCTTCCACACAGCTGGAAAGACCATTGCATCTAGGAGGAAAATCAGCAAAACCACATGGTTTCGTTGCAACACGATGGTAAGTCTTTTCTAAACATCCAGGTTTAAGCTCTTCTGCCATTTGTGTGATGGTCCTTGGGGGTGTGCGTCCCTGGGGGAGACCCCCTCCTGCTCTTGGCACATTTTGCAGGTGGGAAGGACCTTGAGACCGTAGTGACCATACTTTCGAATTGCTTAGTGGAGCAGAATCCTGTAACAACACGGGTGTGTGGAGCTACACTAGGAAAACGTTAGTAACAGATCATCCGGGTCACAGTGAGACACACTGATCCCTCGGAGGGGGAGCAGTGGTGATTTGATGCCTGCCCACTCTACCCATGCCATGGGCAGAGGGCACCCTTCTGAGAGCAAACAAGGAAACACTGGTGGACCATCTGCAATGAAAACCGTGACCCAGGTTGCAGTGGGACTGGGAAAACCTTTTTACTCAAAAGTCCAGTGCTCACAATGACTCCACCTTCTGGACTGGTGACATTTGCAGCAGGTGCTGCTGCTGCCCTCCCTGAGGACCTTCCCCTGCCAAAGGGCTGCTGAGCTGTGAGCGGGAGAAAGTGCCTGGAGTTGCCCACATCTGGGCAGTTACCCAGGACCATTGCAGGTGGGAAGCAGCACACAAATGCCTGGACTCCCGATTGTGCTGTGAGACCCCTGAGCCACATTCCATGGGTTCCTCCTCAGGGAGCCCCCAGGGGTGGGCTGGCAAGTCTTCAGTCCACACCACCTCCCTGGGCTGCTCACTCTCCAGATCCCTCTATTGACCTTCCTCCCTCTCTCTCTCCCCACTTGTTTCAGCTTCCTGAGATCACCCCCGAGGAAAACTACTTGCACATGAGCTCTCAAATTGGGTTTGATTTGGGGGAATTCAAATAAAATATCTATTCATCCTCACACCCACCCACTCACCCTACTGTGATAACCTCCTATGTTCTAGCCAAGTGCTGGATTTGGGAAGGGGTAGGGGAGGCGGAATCAAGAAAAGTCCAAAGTTGAATGAGAGTCTCTCCCTCCTGCTAGGGGTCTCTTAGTCTATGTGGAACAGACAATGATATGATGGGGCGGTGCTGGAATAGGCAGAGACACAAATTACTGAAATAACAAAGAGGAGAGAAACAGCTCAGCCTGGGGCAAGCAGGGTAGGCAGTATGTCCGCTGGTCCTGAAGGTGGAATGGTACCTGTGCCTTTTAGTAGAGGAGGGAGATTCCAGAGTTGTCTTAAAAGGAAGAAATGGACATCCAGTAGAAAGGACACTTTTGATACTAGAATCTCTCTCAGCTTAGTGTCACTGACAATGTCTACAGTTTTCTCTCAGCCAGACAATCTTAGTCAATTAAATTCTTATGAGTCCTTGGATATCTAACAAATTAACAAAGAAAGGGCAAGGATTTCCAGATGGAGGGAGAAGATGAAAAGATATGGGGGCATAGACATGTGTAGCAATCAGTTAGGTTCCTGGGGGTGCAGGGTAAGTGGAGCTGAGAAGACAGGTGGGGGCCCAAGTGTGAGACCCATTAAATGACATTTTAGGGAGCTTGGACCTGGTCCAATGAGATTGTCACAGCCACAGGTTTGCTGTGCATGAGTGATGTCTAGAGAGAGATCTTTGGAAACTCTTAGGATATGTTTCTTACAGAGAATAGAGAGATATATGATAGATAGATAAATGATAGATAGGTAGATAGATAGATAGATTCTTAAGCCCACTTTGACAGTCTTTGTCTTTTACTTGGTATATTTTGACAGTTCACATTTAAAGAAATTGTTGACATAATTGGATTAAAAATTGCCATACTGGTAACCTTTCTCTTTTTTTGTTCTTGATCTTTAGTACTTTAAAAATTTCCCCCCTCTATTTCTGCCCTTTCTGTTTTTTTTTAAGTAGTTAAGTATTTTTTATTTCTTAAAATTTGTTATATATCAGGAATGACTGAAACATAAAATACAATTGAGACCCATGATCATCATCATCATTACCATTACCATGGAAATGGCTGTATGAGAAAACTGGTCTGATGAATATTAATTATAGCTTCAATTTTCAACCAGTAAATAGTTGCTGCTGATAAATAACCAGCCAACAGTCTGCTAAGAATGCTTAAGATATGTTTCAAATTACAGCATGCTTGGTCCCCAGGGCTGGGGGGTAAGGGTGGAGAATTAGGAAATCACTTAGGTGAACTTCTTGATTTCAACATACAAGGTAAGCACAAAAGCAGCGCTGGGGCCTCTGAGAACACTGGAGCGCGTACCCTGGGAAAAAGCTTTGGCCCCTTCATCATGAGAGATCTTCCTCCAGCAGCGAATCACGCCCTGGTACATATTGGTCCCTCACACCCTGACGCATCAGCGGGCAGCGACGCGCATGTCAGACAGCAAGGCAGCCCAGCCACGCCGTGACCGCACTGCCTCGGCCAGGTGATGAGGCCATAGAGTTTTGGGATTTGGGGACTTTCCCTGTGTGGTGTCACAGAAGCCGAAGTTGGCAGCTCGGCAGATTATGACACCCTGCACAGACGCATGAAAGCCTTGGTCCCGGGGCCTGATACTATCAGCTTTGGAGTTCTTCTCTAGGCAGTCACCGAGGCCTCGAATTCCCTTTCAGCTCCAACTTTACCCAGCAGCTAGGTGGGTATAGGCAAAATCGAGAGCTTACACAAAACACAAGGATGTGGCTCCAGGGGCACTGCCAGGTGCCAGAGTCCCTGCAAAATAGCACCACAAACTGAGTCCCCTTGTGCCCCCCAGGAAGAGCTGCTTATATTTATCTCGGAAGGTAAAGGCTAGAGCCTGGGGTGGGGGGGGGGGGAGAGTCTGCTGACACTGGCCAGGCTACCATGCCGGAAGACAGGACTCCCTGCTCCTTGGGGACAGAGCACACGGCCTGTGGTGCCCTTGTATTGCTGGTCTGTGGGGATTCGCTTGCTGGCATGTGGCACCTGCAGGAGCAGCTTGACAGGCTCGATGAGCACTATCTTGGTCTTGGAGATGGCTGCGGCCACTCCACCTGCCAGGAAGTCCTTGGCGAAGGACACAGCGGCATCTGTCATGTTGAAAAGAAAGAGGAAGTGGTCAGCTTCGGGGCTGGCGAGGAAGCAACCCAGACTCGGGCTCTGGGGCTGCCTTCTTTGGTTTTAATTGAGCATTTTATTTGATTCCATCTCACACCCTCTCTTAACATATTAATTACATTTAAAAAAAAACAACTTTTTTGGGGGGTGGGGAGCCCAAGTTTACAAATGCATTTGCAATGAATTCAAGTCCACTTTCAAGTAACACAGTACAGACTCACAAGCAGTGCATGCACCTCCCAACAGAATGTTTCCAATTCCTCACTCCTGCCCTTTGTCTCTCACAACATGGGTGAGGAACTGGAATGAAACATAAATAATCCCGAGGACTTCGAAATTGTGAGGTTTCGTAAGGAAGGGTCAGCATGCAGCAGATTATTTGCAAAGTTGGCTGAAATGATTCAACCTGTTCTTGCCTACCCTTGTCCTGCCCCTCTGCAATGTGACTTTGCCACTCCTTATTGAGAAAGAGGTGGTGTTTATTTCTTCACCCTTGGAATATGGGACTCAGCCATATGGACACTCTGACCAATGGAATGTTGGCAGATCTGCCCCAGCAGGGGCTTGAAGAGCCTGTGCACTCCGCATGGCCTCTTGCGACCGGTACATAAAAGCCAAATATCATCCCTGTTGAGAACCAAGCTTACTTCTGTGACAAAGAATTAACGCAATCTTCCCTTTTGCATATTTTGGGTTGTGGTCTGGGAATTTCAGGCCCATTCTTGCAGCAAAGTCCTCCTTTTTCCCACCGGCCCTGCTGGAGCCAGCACATCAGCCTCCATCCATCACAGGCTCTTTAGCTACAGCGTCCGTTTTCTGGACGCTGCCAGCCAACAGCCCTCTGTTCACAGGCCTTTTAATAGCATTAGGAAAACCCTGGCTCCAGCCGCTGCTCTGGTCCTTGGTATTCACGAACACTCACCACCCTGTCCATTTTATTAAGAGGCAACCCAGACGCAGTGCATGATCTGCCCCGCCCCCACCTCACGCACACCTTAAATAGAAAGCAGGAAGGGCCGGAAGATTTATGGCTGATGATTTGGAATGCAGGAGAATGCCCAAAGAGCACCGAGATGTCCTTGGCGTTCACACGCGGAAGTGCGTTGGACCGGTGTGGTTGGCTGGCCAGGTACAGCGTCCATCACTCGGGCGGGCCGGCTGCGCCTCCCTTCCGGCTCCTCTCCTTCCAGTAAGCCGCTGGCACCAGCAGCACTTAATCACCACATTGCCTGGTATAAAAATTTAAGGAGTCTGCTGTCTCGAAAAAATGAATCCCAGATCATTTTTTAGTACTTCCTCTCCCACTTCTGTTCTTTCTCCTCTCTCGTCAGCCCTTATTTCCCCAAGGAAGCTTATTTCTGGAGCTGTTCTGAAGAAAGATGGAGGCAGGGCGCAGGCACCGCAGCGCCCTCCACAGCTGGGACGGTTGAATCTGCCCGGGCGTCAAGCCCACCGCCTGTTTGAGGAGCTGGTCAGCTGCCTGCTTGAAAGGTTTCGGCCCCTTCAAAGGCACTGGGCCATCTGGGCAGGGCTCCCTGCTGTTTTGCCCAAGGTCCTTGGGGAGCTACAAGCAGGCTTCCCTGGAAGGCACAAAGGGTGAGAGGGCCTGGTACCCTTCACCCACCTCGGCCACCTCCGCCATCTCATCAGAACCTGCACAGCTCAGTCTGCCCCACAAGTGAGAGGTTTGAATCGCCCCTCAGGGTATATAACCTGGTGGGGCAGGCAGGGGCTCAGGTTACCTGCCTACCCAGTTAGAATTGGGGTTTTCCTGTAGCAACCCACTGTAACGCTGGCCAGGAGGCCATGTGACGGTATTCGAAACCCGGTCTTGGTTTAGACAGGCTGGAACTGTGCCTTTAATGAGACTTGAGTTTAACGAGACTCAGTTTTTCTCATACGTAAAATGGGATTGCTGTTGTACTTAAAGGGCACATTCGTGGAAAGCAATGGCCGTGTAAATCCTCAATGAAAGAATGCAGAAAGAGGGCCTCCCTGGTGGCACAGCCGTTGAGCGCTGAGCTGTGGAGCTGTCGGCAGCGTCAATGCGAGTTCGACGCCCAGCCAGGGAGAATCCCACATGGTGCGGCAGACCTCTCCTGCCTCGCCCGCTGCTCCCCTCAGCAGTGTATTTCTGATCTGCCTATTCTGCTCCCCACTCTGTCTCTGGTGAACCCTCTCGCTACCCCACGCCTCGGGCCTGTACCCCAGCCTGTATGTATAAATAAATAAATCTTTAAAATAAAAAAGAAAGAAAGAATGCAGAAAGAGCTGATGCTGCCAAGTAGTGAGGTTGTTGCTGTGGTTAATGGTGGCGGCAATGACTGGTTGGAGCCACCTGTCAGCACAGCCTGTGAGCAGTGATGGAGAGCCAGGGCACAGGGGCTGGGGGTGGGAGAGCTTGGGAGGGCGCTGGGAGGATCCCAGGGCCCCCCTGCTACAGGCACTCCATCTGGCCCTGCCTGATTGTCTCCCTTTCTGCTTCCTTTCCCATGTAAGAACCCCACCCCCAAATTTGGGGTAACTTCTCAATCATTTGCCTCAGTTTACCAGCACACACATTTAACAGGAATGGGCATTGGCATCTGGCCGTTGGAGGCTGCCTGTGCCTGCTTCCTGTGCCACAGGGTCAACTGGTGACCTTGAGGTCATAGAACTGGGGTCCCCAAGGTGTCCTTTGCCCTGCTGAGAGTATACCGTCTCATGATTGCCGGGGTGGAGCACAGCAGCCTCCCACCACTCTGCAGAGTGTCCTAATAAAGAAAAAAAAAACAACCAAGAACCAAATCACAGTCATTCCCAGAATTGCTGGGAGAGAAGAGGCACAGGCTCCACTTATTAGCAAAACCAGTCCTGGTTATTATCTTTAATACATGGACTGAGTCTTTATTGCATTTTAACTTCTCCATTCACTCTTCAGGCCCAGAATGTGATTCAGAATTCAGGTCAACAATTTCAGGATTGCAATTTGTTGACACAATAATGGGTTTTTTAAATGCTCCCATGTCTTGTTCTGGCACCATGGAAAGAACATTTGGCCTGAAAGTCTAGAGATCCGAGTTTGAATTCTGATTTAGTCACTGATTATCTGGGTGACCCAAGGGCAGGCATCCCCAAGTGTCTTCATTTGGGTTCCTCCGAAACCTGACCCTGAGATAAAGCCCTGCGGACAGAGTTTGTTTGGGGAGGGAGTAAGGAGATGAGACAGGCCCCTGGTGTGCCTGCCGCCTGTGCCGCCTGTGCCTGTCGAGAAAGCGTGATGAACACTATCGGAATTCTCGAGAGGAGGAACGGCTGCCTCTCCCTCCCCTCTTCTGAGAGTTGCTCCAGAGACATTAATTCCTCCAAACTTCACTGTGCCTGATGCGGCAGAGCAAGTTCTGGTGCTGGAAGGAGCCTCTGGAGGAGAGAAGGAGGTACCTGGGCACCAGAGGTGGCAGTTGTCATGCAGGTACTGTCCCCAGGGCTCACCACAGGTGAACTCAGAGGCCAAGGGGCTCGAGGCTGGACACTGATGCTGCGGGGGAAAGCCCATGGCGTGAGGCAGAGGGCCGCAGAGCTGGGTAGAGGGGATAGATCTATGCCGCCCAGGTAAATGTGACCATCTCTGGCTAAGCTTCCCGAATTGAAAGGTGATCAGCAAGGTTGTGGCCCAGGTGACCCACTGAACCCAACACCCATTATCCCCTTCTTGCTCAGCAATAGCATTTCCAGCTGGGCCCAGGGTCACAGAGAACGCAGACATATTTCCCAGCCTCGCCTAAAGATGGGTGTGGTCATAGGGGTCAGATCAGGCCGATGGGATGGAACTAAAATCGTGGCTTGGTGATTTCTGGGAATCTTCCTTCAAAACAGCGGAGGCATGTTCTTCGTTCTGGTTCTCTTGGCCCCTCCTCCTCTGGCTCGTGAGGGTCAGCTCGGCCTGTTCTGGGGCAGCGCTGCAGGGAGCTGGAAGGAGCCTGCTTCCCTACAGACTTTGTGGGAGGGCTTGCTGCACCAGCCTCCAACTGGAAAGCGCCAACCTTTTCCCTGAAACTTTGATCTTGTCTGAGCTGTGCTGTTTTGAGCCTCTGGTTACTCAGACTGACTTAATCCTAATGGATATAGTCCCTCACAGTTCTAATTTTTCCCTCCTGAATTCAGTGTTTATTTTCTTTAAAAAGGAACTAGGGGAGAGGATCAGGAATACTTGCCGGTCTCCTTGCCCTGTTTGGGGGGCTGCAGCCCTCTTCCCCCATATGACCAGACACCTACACAGCCCCTGCCTGCCTTGTTGGACACCCGAGATCTTCGGGCTCCACCTGGGGCTGCAGTGTCCCCTGTGGCTGGTAACCACTGCCCTTCAGACTCCTGCTGTTCGGAAGGACCATTATCTTCTTGTCCTTCATGCTTCTGAGAGCACCTTGCCCTAAGGGCTCTAGGTTGGTGTAGCCAGCACTGCTCCATCCCCCCTCGGAGTTCATATGCTGTGTGGGAGGCAGACCCCACGGGACACCTGCTCCTCCCGCCTGAGGCTTTCTCAGGCACCGCGGGAGCTTGCTTAACCTGGGCATGGAGCCTTCATGCACTGGGGCAACTGGGGGGCTGTAGCCAAAGCCCGCTTTCTGTCCGCTTGGACCATTCTGAGGTGTGTCCCACATGCTTTGTCAGAGAGTCCCAGTGGGGCAGAGCCCGGGGGCCCACAGTGAGGGCTCCCAGGCTCCCGCCGCTTCAGGCTTCCCCTGTCACTCTGCTCCAGCCTTCCAGACCACCGCAGCGAGCAGCCTCCCCGCCTGCTCTCAGAGCCATCCAGCCCCGTTCTGCTGCCTCTTCTCCTAGGTCTGGGAAGCTGCCGCTGCTCCTAGGTCTGGGCAGGACAAGGACCTCCCCCACCCCCGCCTCCCCTCCCCACCACCTCCCTGAATGGGACCCATTTCCTCAGAAGTGGGTGTTTCTGTACTTTACCTCTCAGGAGACCGGAGCTTGGAGATGTGATAGAGGTCGCTCAAGGTCACAGGGCTAATAGAGGGGTGTATTCCATGCTCTGGGAGCCACCATGTCCTCCCAACATGTACCTTTCCACACTGAAGACTGCCTATGGCACCCCCCGCCCGCCCGGCCAAGCTTTCTGCCTAAGCACCCCACTTCCTCCAGGCACAGGGAAGTGCCAGAGAGTGAATATCCTCCACCAACGATGAAGAAGTTGGAGGGCACACCCCAGTGCCCTCGCCTCGTTTCCGCACTGGAAACTGCGGGGTACCTCCCTGATCTGTTGCCTTCACTCACATCCTCACCCCCAACTGGTGTTTCTCAGATTCAGCTCCGAAATCAGCTCCCTACCTCCAGCTCTTCATCTCAGGGCCTTGTCTGCGGGCCTCAGAGCAACGCAGCAGCAGAGCTGGAATAGGAGCGCACATGTCAGCCTTCCACGCGATGCCCTTTCTGACGTTGCCTGTGTGGCCCTGACAGGCCTCTGGGTGTTTCTGCCTGTTGCTTGTTTCTAGCATCTTCTGCTGCTGGCAACGCTGTTCAGTTCCTACCAGTCCCCTCTACTCCAGGATTCTATCCAGTTTCCAGTCACCCTGCCCACCAGGCTTTCTGGCCTTACTTGGGGACCAGACGCTGAGCTGGAGGTCTGGTTCTGAGACCATGGGAAACCCCGCCACCCCGAGACTGTGGGTGTGTAATTATTTGCGGCTGTGGTTTGTCTGTAGCCTGCAGTTTTCCAAGCTCTTTGTGATCGTTTAGATGCGACCTGCCCAGCCTTCCTGTGATGTGGCTGTAGGAAATTGCCTCTTTGCTTTCTTGGCTCCTTCCTCACTGCCTTTGCAATGGGCCACCCCGGCCGAGTTTACAGTCTGCAAGGCTCATCAGTCTGCGGTTACTCGATCTTCCCCCCTCTCCTCATGAGAAAAGCTAATCAAAACTAGGACTTCACATTCCTGAGGGGGTGTTGATCATATTTTGGGGAGGCCCTGTGAGGGTCGCTAGCGCAGCCAAATGGCGTTTGAAATCAGGGACACCGACGCTGCCGAGACCCACACATGGGCTGTGCGCGGCCCTCCCAGGGCCTCGCTCAGTAACAGGACCCTTCCTGCAACCGCTCTGTCCCTCACTGGACAGAAGTCTGTTCGGCAGAGGAACCAGCTGATGTGAAGGTCTACAGTGGCATCACTCCTTCTGATGGAGAGAACAAAGCGCGGACACAGAAGTGATGACCATGTGAGTGCAGCCTGGGTGGGGCCTTGCTCAGTTGACCTATGAGGCTTTTCCAGGAGGTTTAAATTCCTTCCACTTGTCAGCACGTCCTCCCCCTCCCCCAGGCGAGTCCTTGTCAGAGGCAATGTTCATGAGGGGCAGGCCGGGGGCTCTGGAAGGATGGGGTATTAGTGCTGCCCCGGCCACAGTGAGGAAGAATGGGGAACCTGGAGGGGAGCCTGGGGTGGGGGGGCAAGGGCTACTTGCTGTTTGAGCAACTGGATGCAAAGGTCACTGCAGGCTTGGCTGGCAGCGGGCAGAGTGCACAGACAGGGAACCTCAGCTGGGATATGATTACTGGCTATACAAATGTAATAAAAATGCAATACAGTCTGGCCAGAGGAACTCTGCACTTGGCTGTGAATGGCTGGCTGACAGGAGAGTACATTAGGAAAAGGGTTCTGGGTGCCCATAAAGTTTACTTACTGAGAATTTAATGGGTTCCTTAGTTTTTCTAAAACCTCTGAAATCTCAAATCCTATTTTCACTTATAGGCCTATTTCTTTAATGATGGCTGTTCTGCATACAGGGAGATAAAGCAGCTGCCTGCCTCTTCTGATCAAATAGATTTCCCCTTATATTCTTGTTGGATGGTTTACGTTGGTGTAAATCAACTGGGCAGTTAAAAAAAAAATCATTCAGTGTTGCTGATGGGAATGTTAAGTGGTGCAGCTGTGATGGAAACAGTACAGTGGTGCCTTACAAAATTAAAAATGGAATTATTACAGGGCCCAGCAGTTCCACTCCTCGTTATATACCCAGAGAAGTGCAAGCAGGGATTGAACAGACATCTGTGCACCAATGTTCATAGCAGTATTATTCCTGCAATTGTTGAAAGGAGGAAACAACCCAAAAGTCCATTAAAGGATAAATAACTACACAAATATAATATATACATAAAATGGAATATTATTCAGCCTTAAAAAGGAATGCAGTTCTAAAACAATGAAATAAGTCTGAAACAAAAGGACAAGCACCATAGGATTCCACTTCTAATAGTCAAAACCATAGAGACACAAAGTAGAATCATGGTTACCAGGCGCTGGGGAAGGGGGTAGATCATGTTAGAGGACTAGAGAGGTCGCGTTTGAAGACTGATGATGAAGATATTCAGGCGGGGCTCAGCGTTGACAAATGCACAGTGATGTGATGTCCCTAATGTCACTGAATACCATTTGAAAATGGTCAAGATGGTAGATTTTATATCAGGCATATTTAACCATAACTAAAAAGAGTAGAAAAGTCATTCAGTCAGAAGGTATGTGATGTGAATTTTCATTATGTCTATAAAAGCCCTTTTATTGAATCACTCTAGTTTCTCTGCACACATGATGACTACACACTCACAGTCCCTATTTTGAGGGTCTTTGCCATGTGAGCACATTCACTCATTGCATGGTTTCGGGATTCTGAGCTAGGTGGTGGCGTGGGGGGGGGCGTGAGTGCTGTGGGCTCCTGATGCCCCGTCTGATGCCCCGTCCTTTATTCTGTCAACGATCTGCCTTCCTGGAAGAAAAAAAGGTTCAAAGATGCTGACAAAGACTGCAAAGATTACCCAAGCATCTTGGGTAGCAAATGGCTCATAAAAAGCGAGGAGGAAAAAACAGCCCACTTTGATGAGTAAGGTATACGTGAATCAGAAGCCTGAGAAATAAACACATCTGATATCTAGGTAGGTTTAAAAATTAAGAGGAAATGGTGCTTAGCAAAGTTATTTGTGGTTTTTCAAACTCAGATCAAGAACAATAGAAAAATCGTTCCAGATGTTCAGGGAAAACTGGAACAGAGCCAGATTTACCCAACCCAGCGCTGTCTGAGTAAAGGGAGAGGGAGAGGAAAAGAAAGCAGAGAGAAAGAGGGAAATGTAAGAGGGTAGTGGGGTTGCTTCTGGTGTGTATTTAACTGTGAAACTAACAAATGATGAGAGATGCCAAGTTCTCTGAGCCTGCTATGTGATGAATGCCAGGACAACCTGAGTTTCTGAATTTAAAATTACAGGGCAGAGAGGTTTAAATTAGCTCCAGTGTGGAACACTTGGGCATCTTTCCTACTTGGGAATTTGGGGTTAGAATGATTCCTGTAGGGTGTATTGGATTCTTCCGCTTTAATTGCTCTTGGGTTCTTTTATGCAGTTCTTTATATTTTGGCATTGTTTTCTGAATTGAAAATCTTGTCATGTTAATTTATTTATAATCTAACAGAGGCTGAAAATGCACAGATTTTTACTGACGAGCCTGAGTAATTAATTTGTTGCTGAGTGCTGGAATTCACTGAAAATGCTGTAGGGGAATTTCTGGTAGTTGTTGGTAGGTGCCATAAGATTGGGTTAAATCAGCTCCCTACTGTCCTATAGAACATATCTGAGAGCAGAATTAACATCGTTGGTATCTATGAGCCACCCAGAAAAAATTAAATTAAAAAAAAACCAATCACCTCCTCCTCAAGGAATACAGAAGACTGTACCAGTTCGCGTAATTCAAGTCAACTAGCCAGTTCCTTCAGCCATCACTGTGCGATGGTCTAGCCAGGGAAGTCTCCTGTGTGTAGAGGACTCAGTCTAGGGGGCTGTCACACTATGAACAACCCACCACCAGATGATTTCGCAAGTGTTGTGACAGAAGCTTGTACCCAGTGCTGTAGGAACCCAGGAGAACTAGGGAATAGGGGTGTGTGGGCGGGGGAGAGAGAGAGAGAGATCTGAAAAGGCTCTAAGAGAGACATTTGTCCTCCGTGAGGATGAGTGACTAGAATTGAGGTAAGTTTAGGGGCAATTCCAGAGAGAGGGAACTGCCTAACTAAAATAGACCGTGACTCAAGTCAAAAATTAGTTTTTGTGAGGGAAACAGGATTAATTAGGAAAAAATTAAAAAAGCCAAACCAGCTTATGTTCTGCTCTTTTCATGTCCCCCTTTTCTTCCCTTTTTTTCATCTTTTCCCTTCCTTTCATAATCAGTTTGTCCTAAAGTCACTGTGGGCAGAGCAGGCAGACACCTGCCTGAGAAGGGGCCTCACAGCAAGGAGGATGGGAGGACGGCAGGAGGAGGGGTCAGGAGACTGGTGTGGAGCTATGGAATATTTACAGGGGCCAGTGGGCTTGTGGAGTCAGAGCTGGCAGAGCGAGGGAGGTGTCCCCCTCGAGGGTGACCGGGGGGCCTTAGCCTTCCTGAAGGTCATGGCTCTCAAAGTAGCCTATTCAGTCCAACTATCTCCTTTCAAGGGCTTTTGCTACGTGACCCCCTTCTAAATGTGGTGGGTGCCACAGACTTAGGCCTAAGGGAGATCCAACTAATGTGCCAATTTCTAGAAGCACTTATACCAAAGTCTTTTGCCAAGTCTTGTAATATTAACAGTAGTATTAGGTGGAGCAACTCCTAGGAATGAAGCTTGGGAAAACATAATGGAACTTTCAGATGCAAAGTGCAAGGCCGTGGAGCCTACGTGAAAGACTGCCTTGAAAGACCCATCAGACTCTGCCAAGTTCGGAAAACCATTTAGATCTTTCAAAGCAAACTGAGAAAAGGAAAGTCATAAGTCAAATGTCAAGGTAACTTCTAGTAGATGAGTCCATTAGCAATACTACTGAGACATGCAGGTTTTGAGAACCTTGCGGGTGATTTTGAAATGATCTGGGCAGGATCCAAGTATCTGCTTGGAGACATGCTTTGTGGAGAAGGGGGACAACACCTTGAACATTATTACTACCACTTCCTCCTCTTTCTTTGAGTGTTCCAGTGTGCAAAACAGCACGATGACTCCATCTTAAGAGCTTAGAGAAATTAACCCTTTCATTTAGGAAGAGAAGAATCTCACCTATTGAAAGCCTTTGTGTGGCTTTCACTGGTCTCCATATCTTTCACATAGTCGCCTATTGCTTGCATTTTGCAGGTTTGCAGTGTCTCTGTTTTCTCTTTCTCTTTTTTCTCTTTCAACTTATAAGGTTGACTCATATGAAATGAACATTTTACGTATTCCTATTTTTATTTTTTGCAGAACATTTGAGAGTAAATTGCAGAAACCAAGCTAAACCAGTAGATACTTCACATGTTCCTCTAAGAAAAAGGATATTCTCTCATATAACCACAGTTCAAGTATATAATTTGAGGAACTGACATTGCTAGAATTGCTAAGTGCCCCAATACCATCTTTAATGGCAACCTTTATCCCACTCCCCCAACCCCTCCAATCCAGGATCACAACTGGGATGTCAACTTTAGAGCCTAGTGGTTGGCACGTGAGTTTTGTGGCACTGGTATGAATTCAGTCTCGGCTCATTGGTTCTGAATGGCAGTGAACAGCTATTTCCTGTGAGAGAAAAGAGCCCCTAATGTGCCCGAGATGAGACACACCTTACGCTGCAGGACCGAGGGAAATCCTATGGCTTGGAAGACGCTCCAGAGAGAGGCCAACGCTAAATGATGAGGAGATTTTTGGTCCCCACTCAGCAACACAGCAACTTGCCACGCACCCATTTGCCCCCTGACTTCCCAGCGTTTCCCCTGCCTCTGGGTGGGAATTTCAGGAACTCTGTTCATGGTTGCACATTCTCCACTGGGGAATCCTCACCCCAGATTCTGCATTCCTCTGGCTTTGAAATCAGAGGGGTGGCAGAAAGGTGTGGGGCTCACAACAGACAGATTAAGTGAAAGTTTGCATTCTGAGTGGCGTCCGCTGTTATTTCCTTACCTTGCCCCCAAATGTGGACATTCCAGGCAGAAAAATGGGAGGTTCTCCTCCAGAGAATCTACAGAGTCCTAAAGAAAAGCCTCTTAATCCTGGCCTGGAGGCCAGGCCAGGCCTGATGTAGCCTGACCCTCCCCTGCTCCCTCTGCTGTCACCAACTTGTCCATAAGCCCTACTCAAAGAAGGCTCAAAGCAAAGAAGATGCCCCTGGGCCCTGGCTACTGCATAATGCATGTACTCTCTGGAGAAAGAAGAAAACATATTTCAACCAAGAAAAAAGGAAATAAATAAGAACAGGATATCATGAAAAAGACGCAACAGAGACAATGAAAGCAATCTGGAAAATTTTAAATGAAACTAAAAAGTAAAAAGTAAAAGGTCTAGAAGGTAAGGTATAGGAGCCCTCCTGTGGAATAGGACAAAAAGGCAAAACATTGATGAGGGGCAGAGAATATGAGAAAATTGCATAATCAATCCAGAATTCCAGAAATCAAGAAATGAGAGAAAAGAGAAAGATATTGTAGTTCTCAAGAGTATAATAGAAACAATGAATTTGAAAGTATGAGGAGAAATTGTTCTGAATCAGTGACTATTTCCAAGCTATCCATTAAAATTGAAAGCAAATATATTTAGATGTGTGTAATATATCTAAATATATTTAGATATTTAGATCTCAAAAATTTTGCTTTTCAAGTAACTATATATTGGAAACTACTGGAGGATGTGCTTAAGCAAAAATAGAGAGAAAACAGAAAAATGGGGGTAAAGATGAAAACTTAAGATATAGCAGAGCAGAGAAGCAACCCAGAAGCATCATGAGGAGGAAACTGGGAAGTAATCTCTGTCCAGTCTTGAAGGAGAGGGGTAGAGAGCTGTGGAAGAGAGGCATTTAGGAAATCAACAGAACTGAACTAGCATCTGATAGGCTTAGACATTTAGAAAAAGTTATTTGTAAACACTTGGCAGATCCTTTGGCAGATATAGAGGGGGAAACATATAGAAAATGAAGGGGGAAAAACTGAGGCAATGATTAACTCCAGGAAAAACAAAAACTTGTACAAAAGATGAAAAGATGAAAGTGCCCCCCTGCTTCAGCAGTGATCAATATTTACATAGTCAGATCAATAGGAATGTGAACATGGGCTACTGGTTTCATTCCTGAAATAGCGTATTGGGAGAACAGGTAAAATGGAAAGGAAGGGTGGTGGTTTGTGTGAGTGTTAAATCCTTATTGACCTAATAGGAAGTCAACAGATAATTTCCAACTCAGAAATCAAGAAATTGTAGCATCATTACGTCATATAGAAATAGGAGGATGAGTACCCAAATTAACCATTGAACTAAGTGGCTGCATCTGGGATGTGGGTCTGGGGGGTTGGTAGTGGGATCTGGGCATAGAGCTCGCAGTCTCTCGGCTCCGAATGTACAGAGCAAGTCTAGAAGGGTGCAGCTGAAAGAAGGTACCAGTGCTTTTTATTGCCAGACTGGCAGTGTTATTTCACTTAAAAAAAACCCAGAAAATCAATAAAAGAAAAACCCCATAAGGAAGTGTCTTTCAAAATGTGTGCTGTGAAACCAAAAACATTCTCACTCCATTTATCTGAGTGAAAAGTGACATTCATATTCCCATAGAATTTAATGAACTTGGGGTTCAGAGTCACTTCCTCCCCTCCCCCAGTGTGCTCCCCACCCCTTTATTTGTATAAACCTCTGTGCTTTAAAGAAAAAGGAAGAAAACAAGTGTGTGTGACTCCAAATAGCATAACTAGAAAAATCACAGCCCAAAGCACATATTTATTTGTATCACAGACAAATTCTCAGATTTGGTTGGAAAAACTTAAAATCATTAGTGTCTACATTAGTGTCAAATGTGTTATCCACAGTGTTTTCCAGTGGAGCAGCACATGTTTCAGAAATAAGCGGGAGACCAAAAGTAGGGAGCCAGAAAGCCAGGAAGTGTGACTCAGACATTTGCTTTTAACTTTAATTAGTAAGTTCTGCCAATTTACTTCTCGGAAGGGGAAGCCCTCTTCCTTTTAAAGAGATTTCAAGTTAGTCTCACACAAGAAGTGAAGCCGTACCTGATGAGCCCTCCTTCCTTCTAGTTAACATCTAGTCATTTTGTACATCAGTCAGCAAAATGTATTGATCACTGACTGCCTTTCTTTATCCTCACCCCCTTCCCTAGCACTCCCTAACACTCGTGGATTTCTCAGAACCAATCCAAGTCCCAGAAGATTTTGAAAAGAAATGATGGTGTGTATGTTGGCTCAGAAACAGAATTGCAAAGTGCTTTCCAGTTGGTAGACTTGCAGAGGAGATGCAAAGGGAATGGCGTGCACAGAAGTGCAGACCCAATCTGATTGAATAAATATTTATTGAATGCTGACTATATGCTACTCTGCTGGGATAGAGAAATAGCTAAAAACTGGGTCTGGTCCTTGGTTACCCCAATATTGGATCATAACTCTTGTCCCAGTCTCTCCTCTTTGTTCCACAGTACTGGGGAGCCCCCACAGTGCCCTCTGGGCAGGAGAGAAAAATAAAGGGAGTTGGCCAGTCTCTCCACTTTGGGGCATCCTCTGTTAGTCTGAGAAAAATGGGATAGAGTCCATCAGAAATCAGCAGAGTGTATTGGGTGCAAGGGCAGTTGCCCCCTTTATATACTGCTTGGCTAGTTTCCTGTATGCTAAATACAATATCACCTCTGATAGCATTTTAACAAAGCCTTTTGGAGCAGTTTCAATCTAAGCCCCCAAATCATATGAACTCAGGGTTTTCTCAGCTCATGTTCCTTTTTGGGGACTAGACCTTCAGACGCCTTCATTTCCCATCCCATTGCTCAAACCCCTCAGCTGTCACATTTCTCTCTGTAAGTCCTCTTTCTACCTCTCCCCCAGGACACCACCCCTTCCCCAGTGGTGCCAAGCCCCAGTGGCAGCTGCCAGCTGTCGTCCAGCTATCTTTCATTGGATGTCAATGGTGTTTCTTCAGTGCAGTCCTTTTCTGGGTCCTGGGAAGACCTGGTGTGGGTCTCAGCTGTGGGTGACTGCAGCAGAGACCACAGCTCAGGCCGTGGGCCCTTAGGCACCTAACTGTTGCCATGAAAAGGTCTTGCTCCCACCTCAAAGGCAAAGGGCATTCAAAACATGGAGGAGGTGGGGGATTTTCCAGCTAGGGTTTCCAACTTCTTGAAGACTGTTGTGTCGTGTCAATTTTCAGAATATTAAAAATAAACATCCTGAATTTGGATGTCTCCACCATTATGTATATCACTTACGATCTCATCACAGAAATAGAAACTATGTAGGTCTTCAAACAGGGAGAATTTAATCCAGGAATGTGACTAAAGAGGCTGGAAGAGCAATGGGGAGCAGTGGAAATGATTCCCGGAGATCAAGAACTACTCACCCCCTGAGCTAGAACCCATGAGCCAGCACCTGCTGCAGAGCTGGGAAAAGGCAGAGCACCCCTAGACCACGCCGAATAGCAGATGAGGGCTGTGTGAGCCCCACTGCAGCCTCTGGAGTCACCCCCAGCTGTTGTCACAGAGGAGACACAGAAGTAGGTAGAGTCTCTCCTCTCTGATCGCTGGCTGATGTGTCTGCTGCCTGGATGTCACAGAGGGTCTGCCAGCAGGGATCTGGGCATAGAGCTCGCAGTCTCTCGGCTCCGAATGTACAGAGTAAGTCTAGAAGGGTGCAGCTGAAAGACAATGGGAAATACGCCAAGCAGAGGAACACCCATCCAGAATTTTCATCTGTGCTGTTCAGCACAGATCAGATGTTCAGAAAGACGGATGCTAAGGGCAGGGACTTGCCTGGAAGCTACTCCTGTTGCTGCCCCTGACCGAGCTGTGCTAGGTCACCCTGCAGAGCAGCTGGTATCTTGGGCCACGGTCTGGAGAGCTCAGCTTTTCTGTTGGAAGGTGCACACAAGTTTTCTAGGTATTTATAGGTGGCTGGGAAATCAATTTACTACAGCTCCATAAAAAAGACAAATAGGGAAACCTAGCTACTGTCCCTTAAAAAAATCTTTACAAGAACAGAAAAAAAGTGTGAGCTTTTGCACAAAGTTGACTATTTGTATGTCAAAAGAAAACAAATTTGACCAAGTAAGATACATGACAGTGTTACCCCAAACCAGCTCCTGGTTTTGGGGAAATGTGTTTCAGAAATACCTCTCCTTTCTTAGAGTCAGATGAAATACAGAAACTCTGAAACAGCCTCTAAATTTTTTTTCTTATTTTAAAGTACATATTGGGTTTGGGTGTTTTGTTTTGTTTTGCAATTTAAAGTTATTTATATTTGCCAGTGGAAAATACTAAAAAGCATAAAGAAAAAAATTATCATAAACATTCTTTAGTGTGTATATCATTCCAACCTTTTCTGACAGAGAGAAAACATCTATAGTTTTCTTTTTACAAACATTTTACAAATAAAAATGAATTATGTATGAACTATTTTTCTGCTTAACCAAATGAATGTCATTAAATCAACTTATACAGCATAATTTCTGAATGGAATTTCTATCCAAAGTTTTGTTCCATCATTTATTTAACCTACATTATGGGTTGACTATTTAAACTACTTCCTGTCGTTTTATTAATGCTCTGATGAACATAAACACATCTTTTTGCACAACTTTGATTTCCTCCATAGGAGAGATTTCCA
>PVIJ01001600.1:27148-53811 GCA_004024925.1 Scalopus aquaticus
CCCCAGAAGGACCCAAGAAAGCTCCGGCCCAGCCTGCCACCCCCATCCCCCGACCCCCACCTGGATGGTCATGGACCCACATATAGCAGCCGCTGGAAGTAATTGTTAATTCTTAAGTCAACCTCATTAAAGAAGCGAGGGAGCTGTTGCTTTTTGTGCCCCCGGAGGTGTTCCACTTCTTTCAGTTTTCTAGGGTTTCTTTCATGCGGCAGGGCAGTGTCTCCAACTGGGTGGCGCGCTCACGCCCCTTCACTCATCAGCAGTCTGGCACTGTTCCCGGTCTCACCACTGACTAAGTAAACAGTTGGATTAAGCACTTGAACTTTTCTATCGCTGAAACAGGTGAAGCACAAATTAGATCCACATCACTGGCAAATAAGTGAAAACGATTACCCAGGGCTCCTCGCCCCCCAGATAAGTCAGCGCTAACATTTGTACTTCAGCTGTGTCTCTATCGTGCGGAGAAGGAACACCAACACCCCATCAAGCCCACGCACGAAAGGGAGACAAGTCTGACTCCTTCACTGGGAGCAAGTGCATGGCCTCGAGGTCCTGAGACTTCCCCAAAGTCAGTTCCTCATAGGAATAACAGTGCTGAGGCGGACATTACTACCCCTCTATATTCCTGCCCACTTCCTTCTTACCAGCCTTTATATATATATATATATATATATATATATATATATAAAATTATTATTATTTTTTTAAAGATTTATTTATTTATACATACAGGCTGGGGTACAGGCCAGAGGCGTGGGGCAGAGAGAGGGTTCACCAGAGACAGAGTGGGGAGCAGAACAGGCAGATCAGAAATACGCTGCTGAGGGGAGCAGCGGGCGAGGCAGGAGAGGTCTGCCGCACCATGTGGGATTCTCCCCGGCTGGGCGTCGAACTAGCATCGCGGTGCTGCTGACAGCTCCACAGCGCAGCGCTCAACCGCTGCACCACCAGGGAGGCCCACTTACCAGCCTTCTTATCTGACCTCCTCTGGGGAGGTAATATCCCAGTAAAGTGCTCCCCTCCCCAGCCTCCACCCTCCCATGGATGTTCAAATGGCCAGTTCCTACCTCATAGGAGATGACCAAATACCCACTGGAGTAGATTCCAGGGAAGCTATTGCTTTTCTCCTAAACAGAAACAGATCTGGCTGACACAGGTTTTTCCACTCTCCACCCTTCTTTTTTTTTCTTGCCTGGGATACAAACGTTGTTGATGGAGGAAGGGCAGCCATATTGTGACCATGAGGATGGACACCACATGTTCAGGGCAGTGGAGTAGGTCTGGGCTCCTGCTGACACTTCCCACAGCTGTACCAGCCTTGGGCTGTTAAATCTCTGGCCTTTTTGTCACGTGAGAAAAATGAAGCCCTTATTTTAGTTAAACCACTCTACTTAGGTTTTCTCTGAGCTGTACACATACCTACCACACAAAGTGCTAGGAGAATAAAATGAATCAAGGATAGAAATTACCTATTTCAAGGTCAAGGTGACCACCTGCAGGGAGATGCTCCAGTTTACCTTTGAGAGATTGGAGCATAAATGACACAGATTTTACTGGAACCCAAAGGGTAAATCATTTTCAGCCCAGAGTGGAATCTGCATCCAGAAATCCTGACTCTCTGAGCTCTCTGAGCCACCACCGTCCTCTTACATGTTACATCGGCCTTATGTGGAAATGACTGGAGGTTTTCTGCAAACATGATCAGACTTAACGAGAAGGAGGGGCTGAAGAGTGTTCATGGTACAGGAGTCTGTCTGGGGTTTCTCTGAGGCCACGTGAAAGAGTGGGCCACGAGGGTGATGGCGTACAATACACTGTGATGTGTGGATATAGGTCAGCCATAAGCTGCATGCTGAGGAGGGTTTCCACAGCATTTTGTGTGTGGCCAGTAAAATGGAAATTAGGCTTGCTTGGGAGATATGGAGGCTCCCCTTGAATGGAAATAAAACACCCTAACTCTCATCTATCTCTGTAGAGGCTTGTTACTACTGATAAAAAGGAACTGGCCCCATTGCTGCCAAGGAAGGCAGGACCTGGGGTAGAGCTCTCGGGCCAAGGCAGGCTGCACTGTGCTGTATGTTTCTGTCACCAACTCGAGAGAGGTGGGACACCCCAGGTGGGGAACGGCGGCTGCAAATCGAGCCAGCTGGTCGTGGCTGAATTTAGCAGTTCCTGTTGTTAAAATTTTGCAACAGAAAATGTATAATAGAAGAAATGGTTTGTGATCTAAAAGGCTGCCCAGTTTTCCTGGTCCAGAATCTGCACCTAGCGAATAGGTGCGGTTACCTTTATCTCAAAGAGAAGAAAATATATGTTTATTAATAGCAAATTAGTTCCTCAGTTCCTGTACAAATAAAAAGTGGAACAGATATTTAAAAAAATAGCATTTAACGTGGTGCCAAAATAGTGGCCTAAATGTCCCGAGGGAACTCACTGGGGAGGAAACTGGAGAGAGCAGACCCCAGCAGCCCTCTGGGGCGCCCTGCAGGTTCTCGGCAGTTTGCACAGGTTAACTTGTCTCAACCCCGCAGTATTTGGTGAGGCACAATTAGTATTCATATTTTACAGAGGAGGTACACAATTACTAATAAAAGTTTTTCCCTTTCATTTTTAAATACAATCCTTAATGGGAAGTATACAGCAATAAAGCTAAAAATGCCCGTGGCTCAGTTAACAAACTTTTTCACTGTCTCTCTTTTTTTTTAAATTTTCTTCCTTTTAACTTAGAGTGTATTTCTTCTGCTTTAGACAGCTCATGAGCAGCAGTAGAGGGAGAAAATAACCAGTTGGTCACAGAGAAAAGGAGGTAGGAAGCAGTAGCAACTTTCCTTGGCTCTTGGGGGATTAATTGTCATGGATATTTAATTTAGGATTAATAATTGTTTTAACCAAGCCATTTAAAAATGTGCCAAACCAGCAAGGAAGAGGGGAAATGAATTCGTGATCTGAAATTTGGGGAATAAAGCTTTTCTCATTAGCAAACAGCTTTCTCTTTGTAATGTGAATAAATCTAATGAGGGTCAATTATACGTTTTATTAAATTTTACAAAACCAGTGTTACTGATCCCCCTTGGCTCACAATCTCTCTGCCTTGCCTCCTGAATTTTTATTCTAATTGTTTAGGATTCCTTCCTTTGGAATATCAAGAGCTGTTCAATTTGGATTTTTATTTCCCACTAACCTTTTACTTTGCAGAGCTCTAGGCTATGATTATCTGGAAAATTTGTCAAAAGCAAATCCCAACAGTAACTAGCATGGTCTTGAAAACCAAGCCCCCTGAGTTACTTGAGGTAGAGAGTGGGAAGAAGGGGAGAGGGGTAAGGGGAAGGCTTAGGAAGGAGCCTTCGCTTCCCTTCACCCATTCAGCCAGCAGACGCTGAGCACATGCCGTGTGCTAAGCTGAACACAGTCACAAGGGAACAGACAGTCCTTGCCCTCCAAAAAGTCACAATCAATGGGAATTTATGGCAGGTTGATTTCCTTCAGTGAAGTAGGGATGGTATTGCTGACTCATCCAATCAAAGCCTCTCCCAGTTGGGTAAACGGAGAATAGGTGAAAGGTGATCGGAGGTGACATAAAAGCCACACAACTTTGCTGATTTCTTCTGGATATTCTCGAGAACTCTCAGCCATGCTTTCCTTTAGTGGGGGGTACCTAAATTTGTCAAACTCCCTGCTTTGCTTGGCCAGAAGTTTCCACCACCGCTAACTGCTGTGGGAAATTTTGCCAACTCAGGTACTCAGGGGTCTACAAAAATTCTGTCTGAATACTATTAGCTTAATTTCCATTTGGAAGGGAAGAAAGAGGCTGAAAATTCCACTATGCTTGGCATTAAACCAAGTGATTAGGACTGAAGATGCTCCTAGATATTTTGCATGCCTTTCCCGCAGCTATTCACCTTTTTGTCTTATGAAGTGACTCTCTTTCCCCGGATGCCATTTGGAATAGCTCTGGATTCTCAGAACCCGAGACTTCATAAATATTTATTAGCAAGGAGCCACAGGCCCAAAGTCAAGCCACTAAGTACCTTGAATGCATTTCCAAGGTGCTTCGGCATCTTCTTGGTCAGGTCAGCATTTCCATGATCTTTGATGCAATTAATTTCTTCATTAGATGGTCTTCCCTTGTCTTTGTTCTTAGCCAGGTAAATGAAAGGAAACGCCCCTATCTCCAATTAGATTTTCTCATCTTCGGTCATCTCTTCTGGCTTTTCATCAGCTGGGAGAGTTTCTTTACATGAATCACTGAATAACCTGAAAGAGCGATTAAAGCAAAACAAGACACAAGGCGCCATCCCACTGGGCCAGGCTTCCGTGCGCATGGGTGACCTCGGCGGTGACATCTTCGCCTTCCCCCTGGAGCCCCTAGGCAGCACAATAGAAACATTTTTGCTTTTTCTGGTTATGGGTGTCAATTCCTCTAAGCGACTGGGGAGAGAAAGAGCTGGAAGCAGGCCTTCCTTGGTGACAAGGCGTTTTCTCTGCTGCACTTGGAAGACAGTGAGTGGAATGCTGATGACTTCCAGCTCCGGCATCACTGTGGGGCCGGATCTGCAGGACTGAGGCTCTAGATGTGAAGTCAACTATCAACTTGACAAAAGACGAGGCTTTTTTTTTTTTTTGGTTCGGTGGCCAATACGTCCTTGGCACAGGTTCACTTTCATCATTGACTCTTGTTGAAATTGTAATGTTCCACTTTTCTTTCCCATGAACATTTTACCTGGGCACATCGAGGTGCTCCAAAAATAATGGCAATTGGTTATTACTATCATTAAGCTTTGAAGGGGTGCAGATGTGGGCTTGTACATAGGCTGCGGCAGGTGTGGCTCTTGGGAAGCAAACGAGGAGCAGGATTCATATTAGGGAGTGCTCTGGGCGTTCCCTGTTGATGGAGGGAGGTGTGGGCAGAGAGAGGCATCCGCTGTGATGCAGTCCCAAGGAAGACCTGAGCTGACCCCCCAGAGTTGGGGTGGTCCCAGAGTTGTCTGATTTGGGCTAGGTCAGGTCTCTAGATCCCTGCTTCCATCATGTGTGGGCTTCCTCTGGAAGGAAGATCGACCTAGGATGAGGCAGTTCCCCTCCCTTGAAGCATCTCCAGGAGGGCTGGGGTAAGCCGTCATCATGGCAGCTGTGTCTGGGGGTGACCTCATAGCATCCGCCAAGCTCAACCCAGACTTGCAGGACAGTTTCAATCCATGAGCTGGGAATTAATGGGCAAGGGGTACCCGTGGGATCAATTCTGAGGAGTATCCTCTAACCTCCCAACAGCGTAATAGGGTCTCTAGCTCCACTTACTGGTAGTGATGACCTCAATAGATAGTTTCCTAGAAGCTGCTCCTTTCCCCCTATCTCAGGCTCTCTCACTCCTGCTCCTTTGGGACCACCTCCCAGTTAAACCACCTGCAGCCAAGTCGTCACCCCAGGGTCTGCTTTCCGAGTGGGGGAGACTCAGGCTACACCACAGGTACAGGTTGATATTAATAAAGGCGTCGCCATAACAGTGGTTATCATTTATGACTTTATGAAAATCAAGCTAGGATCAATCATCAGAGAGATAATTACCAACTGTACTATGTCCTGACTCAACAAACTTTCCAAAAAGGTGAAAAGAAAATGGTGGTGAGAAGAGGGCAGGAATGAAATTGTAAACAAGAAGTAAGAGGTGAAGACAAATTGGACTTTGTGAAAAGTAAAATCTTTAGTTCATCAAAAGACAATATTCAATAAGGTAAAAAGGCAACCCAAGAAAGGGGGGAAATATTTGACAATCACATATCTGAAAAGGGACTGTAAGGAAGGATAAGTCTGTCTGAAATTAGGAAGCTACACATTCCTTGCCAGAACTGCTGTAATTACAAGCTCTTACCAGTAGTTGAGTAAGGACTCAGACAGGACTTCCCTTTACCCTCACCCCACTCCTTTATGTCCTTTGCTGTTCTTTGGTGATGAGCTGTGTCTCTAGGGTCTCCCTCCCATTTGCTTTCTGTGCTTTGCAACTTTCAAGCCATGAGACTTTGGACAAGGCATTTCACCTCCGTGAGCCTCAGCTTTCCCATCTGCAGAGTGGAGGTTGTAGAGAGCATCTCTGTAGCCTGAGCATTCTTTCTTCGAGACCTCAGAGGAGCAGGCTGGTGTGGCCAGCAGAAGTGAACATAATGATCCAACAGTCACGTCTGTATGATCACATATGAAATTGGTTCCCACCGAAACATCCCTGTCTGTGTCTGCAATGCAAATACAACCCTGATCAACTGTAAAGAGAAATCACAGCATCCATAAAGATGCAGGGTTTCAAAAAGTTGATTAAATTGGAGAATTGCTAAAGTCACATGCAGAGTCAGCAAAAACAGAATAATCTTACAAAGTTAAACCAGTTAAAAGTTGAGAGGAAAATGATGCAAAGCTAGAGGGGAAAAGCAACACTTGACTCACTCTTTGTTTTTCCTAAGGGTTGGTCACTATTTGTTCATTCATTCATTCATTCAGCAAACATTTATTGCACAGTTGCTTGTTCTGAGCACCAGGGATTCAACAGACTAGAGATGCACTGAATAAGAGACTGTAAAATAAGAGACATAACCCAGTGTGATGTTGGGTTTCCATTTCCATTCTGAAAATGATCCTGTTCTGATTTTTTTCATTATTGGAAATGCAATTTTGGTTCTCCTTTGAAACTATTTATTTTCAGAGACCTTTTCCAGTGCTTCTATTCTCTCTAATTCAGTGTTTTAGAGAATCCGTGACGTTAGGTCCCTGTCAACACTTCACCTTTTCTAACCACCATGACAGGAGAGAGTGGCTGCCCCCAGGACCTGCCCCTGGACACTGGCAAGGCTTATTAGAAAAAAGGGTCCTCCTCAACTATGACTGCCATTATTTTAGATGCGGAGTGAGTGCAAGTTACAGAATATTAGCATCATGGCTGTGTAGGCGTCATCACTCCTGTTCAATTGATTTATTTTCCTTTTATCCCTGATCTCTTCTTCTACTCCCTTTCTCCCATAGGCATCCACTTCAGTGTTTCTAATAAAGCCTTTGGAGAAGTCTGTTTCTTGTAGAACAGTGCCATTTTGGGCTTTAATTTGTATAGATCGCGTTGGAAGATGGAGACTGCTCTGTTCCTTTCTTTTTCCACTCAACACTATGCTTTAAGATACTTCTGCACAGCTGTCCAGCTATTGTGTTGTTGACTTCTGCAGAGCCTGCCAAGGTGCAGGCCCCTTAATCCATTCCGTCCACCCCTAGGGCAGCGCCCCAGACTGCCTCCAGCTCTCTACTATCAAAACAACACAGATGTGAACACCCTCTTACAACTCCCTTCAGGCCTGTACGAGCAGGCCTTAGGGAGATTTACCGAGGAGAGAGGGAGCAGTTTCCTGTATGATGGCCCCCGTTTACACACCTACCAGCAGGGCACACAATTACCATCTCCTCACAACCTCACCAGCTCTTACTGCTAATTATCTTTCTATTTATCCTCTATTCTGATGGCTGTAATATGTTATGTCCATTATTTTAATTGCATTTATCTGATTATGAATGGGTTTGAGAATCTCATTGTGAATTAACTACACATATCCTTTGCCCATCATCTACCAGGTTTCCTTTTTCTTGTTAATTTGGAGAGTATAAAATTAATTCTTTATCTTTTTCAAGCATTGTACGTGTCTTTTTCTAGGCTGACATCTGTTTAGCATATTTGTTTATTGACAGAAATCCTTTCACTGAATGTAATCAAATTTATTCATTTTTGATCTTATAGTTGCCCATTTTTGCTTTTGAAGATCTTCTCGTACATCTCTCTGGATGGGCTTTATTATCCTCCCTTTCACATTTAGGCCTTTAGTCTGTAGTCTTTCAGGGTATGAGGTAGGGTTCTAGCCTTACTTTATTGCACATACTCTTTTTGTGTTTAAACTCATTTCTTGTCACCATCAGCTAAAGAATCCATCTGGTCCCCCTGATTTTATGGTAGCAACTTCATCACTGTGCCAGTTTACCTACTTCTACACCCTCAACTCTGCTTCTCTGGTCAATTGTAATTTTTATTTTGACATCTCATTTGGGCTTTACATTTTCTTAACATCATATTTGCTTTAATATAAAAATATTATTTTTAAAGCCATATTTAAATTCCAAGGCCATTTAACCTATAAGTAAAGATCAAGGTCAATGTGTTCATAGGGAACAGTATGCAAACCCTGCCTTGCCCACACAGCATCCACGGACCTCACACAGCAGTTTCCTCTTGCTGCCCCAGCAGACCCAAACATAGTGGCTTAAAGCAACACTATTTTATTTTCCTATGGCTCTGGAGGTCAGAAGATTAAAATTGGTTGTCGGGGCTGCATTCCTTCTGGGTGCTCCTGGGGAGGATCCATGTCTGTGCCTTTTCTGACTCCTAAAGGCTGCGGATAGATTCCTCCACTTGTGGCCCCGCATCCTGTGACTCTGCTCCCCAATCATATCTCCTTTTCTGACGTCCCTGCCTTTCACTTATAAGGACCCTGTGATGACATTGGGCCTTCGAGATCAGCCAGGGTAATCTCCCATCCAAGGCCTTCCACGGAATCACATCTGCCAGTCCCCTTTGCCTTGCAGAGTAACCATTCACAAGTTCTGAAGGCTAGGACACAGCATCGCTGGGGCCAGCATGTTATCCCCCACACCTTGGGCAGGTAACTTAACCTCTCTGAGGTTCAGTTTTCTTAGCTCTAAAATGGGAATGAAAAGTGGATCGTGTTTGGCAGTGATAGGAAATGCTTAATAAATGGTGGATATTTTTATCCGTATTACGGACCTGGAAAGTGTACCATGTACTCCAATTGGATAAGTTCAGAATAGATGATGCATTTGTAAAGGAAATGCTGAATTACTGCAAATAAGTCCAACAGATAATTTTATCAGTGTTTCAGTACTAAACCAGATGTCTTAGTGACACCCAGAGTTTGCCTGGTTGTCATTTTCTAATTGTTATTCTGGAGTATATTCAAGGGGGTTTACTCTGCATTTGAAACGCCTGACCTCTGATGTTCTCTGAATTCCCTGAATTCATAGGAAACCAAGATTTTATCACTGGCTCCCTTTTGCTTGAGAGCTGGCACTGCATGGTTTCAATAATGAAAATCACGGAGGACTGAAAGAGTCGTGTTCATAAATCAAGGTCTGGGTGTGAGAGATCTCAGGAGACTTAATTTGGCAAAGGGAAGTTCTCTGAATCAAGGCATATTACAATTTGTGTCTAATCAGATTAAGCAGATCAAGGAAGAGGGAGATCACATCATCCCAGTAAGGCAGTACATTTCCAGAGCAGGGGCTGTCAGTGGGGCATGGCTGGGCGGCAAGAGCAGGATGGGAGGACAGAGAGAGGATGAGGAAATGACCGAATTCAGGCATCTCAGGTCAGCACCAAGAGCATTGCAATCACAGAAAGATTTCATTCTGTGACCTGCCACGACCCCCTCAGGAAGGACCCCACCAGCATTTCCCGTCAGGTCCAGCGAGTAACCAAGCCAGGAATCGCCAAAGCTTGCCACTCACCCAAGGTCACGCGCATCCTAACGAACCACCAAGGATTTGGAACTAATGGTACCTGTTTTGGGATGGCCAGGAGAGCAAGGTAGCGAAGGGAAGACTGGAAAGAGGAAGAGAGGAAGGTAGCCAAGGTGGGAGAGGTAAAAGGAACCACTGTTTTGAAATTTAAAACATTGTTATTATGGAAGTAGTTAAGCCTCCAGAAAAGGGGAAAGACAGTCTAACATAAGCACTTAATTTTAAGAAGCAAAATTACATTTCGTTATGGGAAAGTGTTAAGAGGAATAAAAGAGCAAAAAGAGATGCTTTCTCACGAGGAAGTTTAAACGACACCTCTGGCACAGTCCCGCCTGTGTCAAGCCAGTTGTCCTTAACGAAGACCAGCGAGCCAGTGGCTTTGAGAGAATGGGAGTCTCTTCTTACCTTCCGTGCCCTTCAGATGTTGTGGGTGGATCCCCAGCCTCACACGGGGCCCCAAAGGGATTGCACTTGGTTGCTCACGGCAGTAAACTGCTCACTAGTGCCCCCTTCCTTCCCTCTTTCACTCCTGGGGTGCCAGTGAGAATGTGTGTAGCCAGCTAGCTCCAAAGCAGGGGAGACGGAGCAGCCCAGGGTCCAGTGCAGAACTGGGGAGCCCGCAGCTTCTCACAGGGGGCCCCAGTCACAGGCTGCGAGCCTCAGGCACGCTGCAGAGGTCGTTTCTGGGGACCTGAGCTCCTGTAAAGCTGGCCTGGCTCAAGGATTCCCTGGTAACTTTGAGGACCTTTCCTCGGGCCCTGGTCCCAGACTCCCTCTCTCTTCTCCACTCAGGGTCTGCTTGGCCTGGTGACCTGATGGCTCTCCCAGCCTTGTCTGGCTCCCTCCTCATTTTTCCTCAGCAGATGTTTGCCCAAACACAACTCATGCATGCTTAATCCCAGCAGACTAACGCATTCCCTTCGCCCGTACTCATGCTCCTTGGAATACCATCCAGTCCACGACTTGTGCTCAAATCTGTGTCGGCGTCTGTTTCTCGGGAAGTCAGGCTAAAGCAGAGGCACGCAGAGAAACTGCACACAGCACTCCCACTCATGAGCTCCAGCAGAACCTAGAACGGTGGCCCCCAGCACAAGGGCTGCTGGGGCCATGCAAGGGAGAATGGACAGCAGAGGGCCTGCCGGCAGTGTGGTCATTCCTCCTTCCTTCAGCGCTTCAGGTCTATTCAAAACCTTACAAGGTCAAGTTCTGGAGCTGTGTTGCTATGAATTAATCAACATTAACCAAATCTAACTTTAGACTTTGCCTACTGTGTCAGCGCCAAGGCAAAACTGTAAAGTGAGTCAAGTGTATGCCCTGGACCTAGCCCATCTATTAAGCCAGGGCCCCTTCTTTCCTTTCCAGCTCCCTCCAGATGCCCAGTGACCCAGAGCCACTATTACAAAGTCTCAGGCACCGATTCACCAGCCCAAGTTTTCCTACCTTAAAGCCTACCCGTTCCAGCCCGCAAAGTTCTGCGTATCACTCATTTGGTAAATTAATTAGCATGAAGACATTACCGTTGACTGGCTTGGCTGTGGCAGCAGCCAGATGGATACATTTGGCCTCTAAGCAGAACCTGTAATGCTTTAACCAGAGGGTGGAACAATAGTTTGCCTGGTTGTAGCAGGACCCCCTCCATTTTTCAATGAAAAACACTTCCCTGTCTTACTTGACAAACAGGAAGGTTGTGGCCCAGTGGTCTTGCTTCCTAAAATATCTCTTCAAAAGACAATGAAAGTAGTCTGCTGACCACACCCCAAGCAGTAGCCATCGGGAAAATTAGTGAGAGGCAGTCCAGACTCTAAACTGGACCGCCACGCCCTTTCTTCTGTCTTTCATTTCTATATACTCTTTCCTCCTCCTCTACCAATAGACCCCCTGAAAAATTCTACCATGTGACTCCTAATAGTTATCTACTTGCTGACACCCAAGGAAACATGAAAAGCCCCTGGGGGATGGTGATCTATAGTGGGGCCTCCCATGGTTAATGCCTCTCCCAGGCCCTTAGCCAAGGTGATATTTCTCACTCTCCTTTTTGTACTTTGCATATTCAATTTAATTATTAAATTTATCTCCTCTCATTTAGAGGTTGTTAACTTCTACCTACTGCTCCAAGAGGAACAAACCGACAGCTCAAACACCCCACCTCTTGGACTCCACCTACACCCTCTTCCACTCCACCCAGTTCAGGGGCTAGAATTAGAGACCATGGTCTGGGCCCCAGGTAGGGGCAGTGCTGTGCCTCACTCCAGCTTGAAGCAGTTGCAGAAGATGGACACCCTAGTCAACTCCCCACCAGATTTCACGCCATATATGGTCAAGGGGGTCTTGATGGAAGAAGCTGAAATTTAACCTGAGGTGGGGGTAGAAATGATTACCAAATTGTTAAACTGGCTGTGGAAATATTACAAAGGCAGGAACCAGAGGCTTGGGGAGAGAGGATTATCAGTTTTACAGACAAACATAACCAGACCCCAGAGCAATGAATCCCATGGAAGATAAAATTCTACAAGGAGTGAATCCCAACAAAGAACAGTATTTGTGAACACCTGTTGTCTGCCAAAATGCAGCTTCTTGCCCTTTAAGACTGCCCATTTGTGTCTATGCAAATGTCTTTTTCCTTAATAAACCTGCCTTTCAAAAACACAACTCTTTGCCTGCCTGTGTCTATGCAGGCTTCTCTTTTTCCTCATTAAACTTGTCATGTGCCACTAAACTAGACTTCAGCCCCAAATCATTTCAGGATGACAAGTCATTCTCAGAGGGACCCAAGAATCCCATTCACAGAACCTCAACATGGTAAATGCCACTCATCCTGGATTCCACATGACAAGCAAATATCTAACTTGGGCTTTTCTTCCAACGCAGATGGCAGAAAGCAAGATTAGGCATGAATCAGTTACTCCACCAAGAAGGCGCTTGTAACCCAGCTAGCTGAGACGCTAGCCTCTGTGGTCTCGATTTTCCTTTGGGCCCTGTTTCTTTGGGCCTGTGATACTCAGAAAAAAACCACTAGGTTTCTTTCATTCAACACTAAATTGTTCACAGATGTTACCCCTAGAGTGTAAGACTATTTGGAGGGAATAGTGAAAGAGCCACTGCCCCTTTTTTATATTTTTATAGGATTTGGATTTTTGAATATAAAGTTTTGGTAACTTTAAAAAAAATGTAACTTAGGATAAGCCCTTTGCCTTGCCCTCTAATATGGCTGAGGAATCCGTCCTGTCTATTCTGAGGTTTCTTCATCTCTGATAACTGATGGTAAATCCATCTATAGGATCTCTGATTCACTGGGGTATACACGTGGGTTCTTCCCGCTGCCAGCTTTCTCTAAAATGATCTGAATTGTCCCTTTTCTCTGGTTTCTCTGTGCTCCATGAGTCAGCTGCTCTGATTTATTTAAAACATTAATTTTCAGTAAATTAGAATGACGACCACGTTTATTTATCTGCAGTGACTGGGCTCAGTGCCTGGTATAAAGCTGACACTTTATAAATGTTTTTGAATAATGGCTGAGTCCTCATAGTCATCAAGGTACACCTGATCACTGAGCTATTTCAATATGGCGGCCACCGCAGGTCCTCAAGGCGCTGAGCCCTCAAGCCTTAAAGGGCTCTCCCTGGGATATGTTTGAGACGGGAACAAGGTGGCCTGAATGTGGTGAAATACAAAATCAGCAAGAATATATGTGAAAACCACGGTGCCCTACTTACCTAGCCCCTGGGAAGGCACGTGAGGCTTGAAGGGGAAATTGCTAGCCAGAACCACAGACTTTCACCACAAGCTTGGGAAACTAAAAATAAAAACAGAATCAGGGTTTTTGGTTTTACTTTGTGACTATGATTTCGGCAGGGCTGTACCAGCCTGACTGACGCTCTCAGAGATGAGGCACTTCCCAGGCCACATTACTTGCTCTATAACTTTTTGAAGTGATAGCCGCATTTCACACCTCAGAACCCCCAACCACTTTTTGTCTACACGGCCATAGGTTGTGAGAGCTGCCTCGGGCTGCGGCATGTGCTGGTGACAGCAGGCAGATCAGAGTCCAACCCCTGGCCCCATAGTCCTGGCCTTGTAACTTGGCTCACTGAATCCTGGTCTTCTCATCTGTTAAACAGTTTTAATAATGATAACTGCCTCTAGGGCTGCTTTAGAGATCAAAGGAGGCGATCAACTTTTTTTAAAAAAGCACTAGATACATAGTAAGCACTCAATAAATGGAACCCCTGTTATCATCTATCAAGAGTTTATCAAGGAGGGCCATAAGCACTGAGACTACAGACCCAGAAAATCTCTTTTAGGCCATAATAATAAGGTAATAGAGTTTTGCTGTGTCATTCTTCTGACACCTCCTGCTCTGTTCTTTGCAGAGTTGGGAAGTGGGCAGAGTGGACAATGAAGGGGGCCAGGGGACACTGAGAAGGTACAGGGAAAACGAGGGCTGCTGAAGGCAGGTTGGTGATCCAGAGGCAATGAGGCCAGCAGGGAGGAAACAGGAATGATCAGACATGGAGTCCCAGTGCCAGCTCTCTGCTGACATAATTAATGAGGCTGTTGTGCCAGAAATGAGGCATGTTGTTAATATACAGATCTTTTGGGAGCACAAGGGAAATGCAAATAAAAGCTTTGCCAAAAGCGAAGTGGGGTCCAATCAACTCAAAGGGAGATCACATTATTTGTAAGACTCTAATACGTGAATTTTAAAACCAAGAAGAAAATGGGTAAGGAACTGATTTCAAACACAGGACCAATAGAGACAAAAACAATTAGTGAGCTTTTAACTTTTTTAAATCTAATGATCTTACTTCTGACTTTAGTTTTTCCAAAGTTGGTCCAATGTATCAAATTCACCTGGTAATAACAAGGAAAATTCTAAGGCAGTTTCAGCATTCAGGATTATCATATACATTCTATGAGATACATAAGAGAAAACTTTTAATTATGCTTATTTTTATTCAAAGAGCTCTTGGGTCACTGGGAGAAAGCAAACCAGGCTATGAGAAATTTTTGTGATGTTTTGGAGCCTGATGTTCCATCATGAAAACGAAACATGAGTACTGGTTTTTCAAATTAGTATCCTCAAAGGCAAATTCAGTTTTCTTTCAAAAGGGCATTCTTGAATCACGCGGGTCAGACTTGGACCAGGGAGATGGCGCCCAGGGCTGACTTTGCAGTCTAGGGGGGGCCCGGAAATAGAGGACCCGGCCACCGTCCAGGCGGGGGAGGGGGAGGTTGTGGACCCAGGGGAAGCCGGAGCCGGGCATCACCCGATGCAGTTGCTCCTGAAGATCGAGTTCGGTCGCCCTTTCATCTTAGCAAGCACAAGCCTCCGTGCCCTGGCCAAGCGAGACACCGGCTGAGAACCGGTCCCCTTGACCGGCACGGCACGGACAGGGACTGGGGGTGGGGGGCGCAGCGGATCTCCTGCCGGAGTGGTGGTCGCGGCAATACAAGGAGGATGCTTTGGTCTCTCCCGCCTTTGTTACCTCCCCCTCCTCCCCTTTCACCGTTCATTGCCTACTTTGCTCCTCTCCATTATTCCTGGCTTTTTCCGGACTGGGTAGTGACCCCGAGAAAAACGCTTGGGAAGCCAGGGGAGGCAGAACGTGGAAAGGTCTGGGATTTTTCTACAGTTAATTTATTTTTTCTTTTTAATCTGCCAGCTGCCTGGTGTTTTGGCGAGAACAAGAAATATTCAAGATCATCGGCCTGTGGTGCCCCAGTGGGTGGGTGAAGCCCGGGGTTGCCGCCAGACCGCGAGTCCCCAGTGCTACAGGCGCGCGAGTGGGCTGGGAACGCGCAGGTGGCAGGCTGGCATGCGTGCACGTGGAGCGAGAAGGCGCGTGCGCGCGCGCATTGTTTCTTCCTCAAACACGGGCCGCTCGGGCCTGTAGGTCAGAGCGCATTTGCTTTTCACCTGAGTCTTGAGTGCCCTGCCCGGGGCGCAGCGTGCGGTGGGGTTTCACGCACCTCTGCAAGCCAGAAGGGGGAATTTCCAGCTTGTAATAGGAGCTAACGTTTACTGAGCGTGAGCTCTGTCAGGGCACCTTACTAAGAGTCACCAGGCCACCTTCAAAGAGGACCAGGGAGGCAGGTGCAATTATTTATCTTCGATTTCCGGATGAGGGAGTGAGGCACAGAGAGGTTAAGTCGCCCAGCTATTGAACTCAGACAATGTGGCTCCAGATGTCCAGATTCTCAACCTGCGACTCCTGCTCTTTTTGGGAGCCCCCAGACTCCTGTTTGAGAAGCCTTGGTTAAGGGACACTTTCACCTTCCCTCCTTCTAAAAACCATCATTTCAGTTTATCTAAAATCCCGAGGCAACTCACAAAGGCACAGAAAGCATCAAAGTCATTGATTTTGGCTCCGTAAAGTGGAATCTCACAAATGATACCTCATAAAATAAAGGGCACCTGCATTTTAAACTCACTCCTAACATCTTTTATTTTAAATGTAATGACATACATATTTAGAGAGCACGTTTGATTCTTCGTTTCTGATTTATTATTTTTTTTCTGACTGTGATACATTATATTAGGAAAATACAGGAGCACACAAGAAACTAAAAATCCTCCCCCCATACACCATATGTCGAAAATCCTTCCAGTCATTTTTAAGCATATAAATTATAATAAATTAAAATTAATTTATTTAAAGAAATTAAAAACTATTGATGCACATTCTGTCTTATATCCTTTTTTACTTAACATTACACTATGGACCTTTCCCTGTAGGATCACATTCTCTCTTCCAAGTCTCTTTATGACTGCGCAACAGTATTTCATTGTATGAATTTACAGTAGTTTAATCACTAGCCTTGTTTTTTGGCATATGGGTAGCGCCCTAATTTTTGCGATTATAAATGATGAACACCAGAATGCAGCAATCTTTGATACACCATGCCTATTAAGGTTGGACACATGGCTAGAACTGGAACTGCCAGGTCAAAGAGCATCTTGCTTATAAAGGGGTCAAAGACCCTCCACAAAAGTGGGCTGGGTCTACACACATGCAGGTAGAATTTTCTGGGAGTCCTCTAGAGAATCATTATTAATACATTACATCCTTAGTGAAAAAATACCTAGATGATGTTCTTGGAATATGCTGGGTTTCGGGAGAAAACCTTTATGCCATTGCAGATATTTGAAACATTTGGGAAATTCAGGTTATTAAATGCTTCCCTGATGAATGGGACTCTGCAAAGATCATGGTAAAATAGGGACATTTGGACAAAGAAACTAGAAAGTTAATTCTCAGACCATTTTTTCTAAGGCAGGGAGACAGATGCTGTCTTTAAACTGAAAAAGGAGGTATTAATTGCTGCTTTTGCTGGGCCTTCACCCCCTGGCAACTCACCGACTGTCAGTTCTGCAAACATTGATGGTGCTGTCTGCCGCAGAGCTACTGCAGAAATCTTCAAGGCAGCAAACCTGGGCAATTAGAGGTTTCTGTTAATTTTCTTCCCCTTTCATTCTCCCAGCTTCCCCTCCCCCACGTCAGCAAGTTGGAGTGACAAATATTTAAAGTGAGCCTGTCACGCATGAGCAGCGCAGCTGTGTGAATGACTGATTTTCTTGACATTCTAAACAGCTTTGTGTGTGGGTGTTGGGACCCGAGGACCCTCAAACCCGACACTGTCTGACTTACAAGATGCCACTGGCTTGGTATGGAGGCAGTGGTGGGGGTCTGGGCAGGTGGTGTTTTATGACAGGAGACGAATGCTCCTATGATCTGCAAACATTTTCGGAATATGCATGCTTGTCGCAATGACCTCTAGGTGGATTTCTGCAGTGACAAAGACTAGACTTTTTGGGTGTGGTTTAAATTTCTTTCCTTGCAGAGCTAGCTGGCTTTAAAACCACTTTTGCCTACAGGGCCACAGACCGCTATGTCCTTAGTGAATTTGAGAGAGACGCTTGGACCCAATCGGCCTTTTTTTCTCCGGGCTCAGCACTGCAAGGGTAACAGATGCCTGTTTAGGGAAGACATGTTCCCTTTTTATATGCAAACCTTGTTGCTAAAAATTCTCATTTAGATGAATTATTAAACCCAATTTATAAAATAAAGACAGTACAGATTTCCTCTTGAACTATTCTTTCCTTTGATATGTGATATCCATGTCTGGCTGGTGGAGAAAAACCAAGAGAATATGAGAGGCCAGGTGGGGGTGGTGGAAGGTGGTACAAGAAAATTAAGGTCATTTTGAGCCTCAGAAATTCTCTTGGACCTCTTGGGGTGCATTTGGAGTTCTTCCACCAGTATGTAGAAATGCATAAACAATTATTTTTGTAAACCTAGATCTCTCCTTGTGGTTGAATGAAGTGGGAAAATTTAACCTTTCATAATTTCTTTAAGAAATAATCCTTTCCCAATCCTTGTTTGGGAAAAGGCATAGATAAAATCTGCATTTTGGGCATCAAGGTGGATGCTTTCAGGAGAGAGACTAGGGTTTTTTTCTTTACACAAGGGGGAGAACTCCACAGGAAAGTGGCTGGAGGAAATGAGCGGATACAAAATCACAGAGAGGTGTGGTGCTGCTCCCTGCTTGTTCTGAGATTGGGGATACTGGGGTGCTCAGTTTGATGTTTAAGTCATAAACCTACTGTGAAGTGTAAACTGCCCTCCCATCCATCCTGCGCTCTTCAGTAACATCAACACTTTCTAAAAGTGTAACCATCTTTGCTAATGAATATTCGCTTTACATAGTTCACTCCATTACAGATGTCTGTCTTTTTGCAATCCATGATTTTATAGTAATTACGAAAAAGAAGTTAACTCTGAAGTTGAAATTTACACTTTAATGCCAACCTCGGATGCTGCCTCCCAGGAAAGAACTTCCTGCAGCGGTACCACTGAGGGTCACAGACAAGCCCGATCAAGCCATGTGGTCCTAGGACAGACAGCATCTCCTGGGAGCTGACAGACCTCGTGAGCCAGAACCTGCATTTCAGTAAGATCCCAGGTCATTCGGTGCACTTTATAGTTTGCAAAGCACTGGTCTAAGGCACTGGTTCCAAACTTGGCTGCACATTGGAATCACCTGGAGAGATTTACAAATACAGATGCTGGAGTCCCAACCCAGGGGATTCTAATCAAATTGATTGGGGCTGAGGGTCTTGGGCACCTGGGTTTTTAAAAGCTACTTGGTGATTACAATGTGAGTTTGAAAATGCCTGATCTCAGAATGCTTCCTTTTCCAAGTTGTGTTTAAAACCAGAAGTGCCTGGGCTGATCCTAAAATCGGCTGCCTTTGCCAACCACAGCTCTCCCCCAAGGTTACTGCTCTGGTCCTCTTTAGCTTATCAAATTGTCTGCTATGTAAATGACCAGTATTTGTTTTTGTTGTTTTGACTCTCTTTACCACACATAATTCCATCAAACTCCCTCCATTTTGCAGAAAATGGCTGCATTTCATCTTCCCTTGTGATGCAAAGTATTCCAGAGTGTGGATCAAACACATCTTCTTGATCCAATCATCTGTAGATGGACATCGAGGCGTAGGAGGCTGGGATTTAAGCCTCTAGAGAAACCGATCTAGGTAACTCCCAACTCACAGCTGGAGATGAATGCAGGACAGAAGTGAGATTTTGTGAAATTGTGCAGGTGTTACTCCCTTCTTTAGTCCTGTTTCCAAGTAGAATGCTGGTTGCTGTGTCTGCATCCCCTGGATCAGAAAATAAAACCTCCAAATACTGAATTTGGGGGAAGCTCCTAGAGACACAGGAGAGCCCCTGCCTGATCACCCTCAGTGAAGTCCCTGTTGGCAGGCCCACCCCAACACAGAGAGCTGCCAGTCAACCTCTGATACCCTTCCTGATGTAAAGGGAGCTAATATAAAGGGGCAAAGATCAAAAGAAAAAGCTTCAGCATAGAAAAATAATACCAAAACAAACAGGGAGAGAAAAGGATTGAGTAAACAGATGAAGTCTCATCTTTAGGGGCGAGAAGGCATTCATAAGACAAGAATATACAGAGGCTGATAGAGGTGTTGAAAATGAATAAACACAAAGGCAACAAGCAGTGAAAAGGATGGTATTAAATCAAGTTCATCTCTCAGAGAGTGTGATAAAGAGCACAAGTCAGTATGAGGGGCCCCATGGAAGGTATTCCATTGAGTTCAAGGAAAAAGGAGGAGAGGAAATTATCAAAGAAAATAATATTTAAAATATCCTTTAAAAAAGCCCACTGTTTTAATTAAAAAATAATATCAGAACCAGAAAATATGATTTTCCAGATGAACAGGTTCAGAAAGTGCCCAACACAATGAATATTTTTAAAAAGAGGAGTAGGAGCTAAAGCATATTTTCATGAAATTGAACCCTCTGGGAGAGTGGGGGCAGGAATATGGGGTGAGGAGTCACACCCAGAGTGTGGGGTCAGCATGCTGTTAATCATCTCAGCAGCAGTGACATCTAGAAGATGGGAACAAGTTTTTCAAAATGCTGAAAAAATATATATTTCTGGTCTAGAACTTTATACCTAGTCAAACAGTTAAGGGGAGTTTCTGGATGCCATTACAGATAGACCAAAATAAGGGGGGTTAATTAAGTAAGGGGAAACCATAAGACCCAGCAACTGAATTCAACATAGAGGAGAGGCAAAGAAGAGGCAAGGTCTGGAGAATGAAGCCCTAGGATGGTCACAGGGCAGCAAAGATGGGGAGTCACCAGCCAGATTAGAAGCAGAAGGGCGGCTACAGAAAGGACCTCTCCAACTACAGGTGGAACCAATGTGTTTGGCTGTGTTGAGATTTTCACCTCTCGTTTGGAGTTTGCGGGGAGAATTAGTAACGGGGACATGAAATTATGTAAAGGAAAAGAAAGTCAATTTTTAACTCCAGGGAAAACAAAAAGTCACATACAAAAGGAAATGTAATACTTTCCTGGAGCAACTTACCAGTGATTACTCAGTAAAAGTAATCTATTCCTTGAATATTGATTTAACAAAAAAATGGTGATATGATTACATGGGGAGAATGTAGGAGGGAAAGTAGATAAGGTGCTAAAACCCCCATCAGACTTAGCAGAAGGCAGGAGATTATGTCCAAAATGGAAAGATCAATACAATAGTCTGAAGTCTGCTCAGAAAAATAGAAGTAAATTTAAAAATATTTGGTCAAGAGTTGGGACTTGGGTGGGAAGCAGGGAAGGGAAAAGCAATTTTTTTTACTATCTTTCTGGTACCAGTTGGCTTTTAAAAACAAATGTCTTAATTCCATTTCCACAAAATTAATATAACCTTAAAACCATGCTGAGCCCTGGGCATGGCCTATGGTAAGTGCTGGCCAGTTGGGGGAGGCGATTCTTCCTGTCCCTGCCACCAGCCCCCTTGGTTTTTCTCAGCAAACCCTGAGAGGCGAGTAACAAAAAAATTGACCATTTTGATTCTTTTGTATTTTCATCTTTCACTCCCCCACTTGTGACCCTGCTATAGCATCCCTTTTGTTGCTTGTCTTAGTTTCAAATTCCATAACAAATTAACCATAGATGGGTGGTTTACACAATAATATTTATTTCTCATGACCTTAGGCTGAGAAGTCCAAGGTCAAGGTGCTGGCAGACTTGGTTCTTGGTGTGGGCCCTTTCCTGGCTTATAGATGGACACCTCTCATTTATGTTCTCACCTTGCACAGAGAATGAGTTAGCTCTTTTCCTTCTCTTATAAGGACATAACCCCATGATGGGGGCTCCACCCTTGTGACCTGACTACCTCCCAGAGGCCCCACCCGCAAGTACCATCACATTAGGGCTTGGAATAGGGGGAACACCAACATTCAATCCTTGGCATTGTTGTTACAGTGGTTTGTTTTTGTTCTTTTGCTATCGTTTGCCTTCAAAGGAAGGGTACTTTAATGTTGTATTTCACTGGAGAAACAGTGCACAGCAAACTTGGAGAATGTTTTTTGTGCTGCTTTTATAATTGAAATTAATGACCCATTTTAAATAAGAACACTATACTTTTTACTTATACAAAAACCAGGGATTTCTTTATTTATGTGAAGAACCAATATGTCTTACGGAGCACTGGGATGGATGAATTAAAGTTTCCCCTTGAAATAAATAGTTGGGGCTTTTAAATTTTCCTTTTTTAAAAAACAAAAAGGCAAATAAAACATTCTTTTGCCTATGGCTGTGGGGAGGTAAACTGAGGAGCATTACGTGGAGAGAGAGTTGTACCTGGCAAGAGTGGATTATTTTACGGGAATCAGTGGTTTTTTGCATCTGATACTTTACATCTCAGTTGCTAAGAGGTGACGGGGGCAGCACACTGTATTACAGAGACAGGTGGGTTTTAGGGAGAGAGGCGGTATAGGTCTGAGAATGCAGAGGAGTCCATGGTCTTCTCACCTCCACCTGGCAGGACCAGGAACCCCAGCTGACCTGGGGCTCCTAGGTGTGTCTGCATCTTTATGCCTTAGCACACTCACCTGGCTCTCTACTCCGCAGAGGACGGAAGGTACTAGCAATTGGATACAAGACAGGCTTACTTTAAAAAATAAAATTAAAAAAAAAGATTGCATGACCAAAGCGCCACTCAGTCATTTTCTTCCCCCTCCCCCCACCCCTTTTCCTATAACCAAGCTGGAGTTATCGGGCACCCAACAGGGCACCCCTCTGTGCATTCTCAGTTCAGCTCCTCCTCTGCTGTGACTTAAATAGCAAAAGGAATTTTTAAAAATAAGTTTTGCCATCAGTCTTGCTTGATCCTGAGCTGTACTTCTCCAGCAGATGTGGCAAAATTCTCTCGCAGGCCAGCTGGCTTTGTTCTGGAGACAATTTGTGCAGAAAGCAGCGAGCTCCCCGAAGCCAGCGTGAGTGGAGACGGACCCGCTGCCGCCCCGGTGGCTGGGAGGGCAGGTGGGGGCTGGGGTGCGCGCGTGTGAGGGCGCATGTGTGTGTGTGTAGGTATGAGTATGCAAGCGTGAGTGTGCATATGAGTGTCTGGAAGGTGTAGGTGGGTGGAGCTGGGACCAAAGAAAGGGTGCTTACGAGGTTGAGCCCAGCTTTCTGGGCATATTCTATTTTTTAACAAAGAATAATCTGTCCTGTCTTAACTATTCAGCCTCTTAGTATGACAATCCCAGCAAGATCCCACCGTACTCATTTTTAAAATACTTGTAATTTGAACACGGACTTCAGAAAGACTTTCATGTTTGTGCTGGGAGTGATTGCAGATGATTTCTTTTTCGAATGAACTCCTTGCCCTTTCTCCAGGGGAGAGGATTCGTTTCTTATGAAGAGAACTATCACCCTCATCCTTTATTAGCAATAGAATGATACGTCATATTCTATGTGAAAAACGGAGAGTTGAAGAGGCCACATTCCTGCGTGATGTGCATTGCCGCATGTCTGGAACAGGACGCACTCAGACAAATAAAACTGTGCCCCGAGCTGACACTCACACTGTGTTCACGATGGACACAAGAGCAAAGCATATTTTAAAACCATACTCGAGTGCCGACGTTGCACGCATCCCCATTATCTCTGGCTAGGAACACCCGCAGCCTCGTGGGGAGACAGGCCCTGCAGCTGCACCCCGGCTCATCTCGGCAGTTACCCGAGGCCTCCTTATTGCAGTCACAGAACAGAAACCCCATTTGTCCGAGTGCGGGAGTCTGGCTGGCTCTCCTCAGGGCTCACACTCAAGGACAGGGCTCCTGGCCAAATTAAAGTGGGGCTGGGAGAGTCCAATTGCACTTAAAAAATAATAATAATTGCATGTACTTTCTTTAATGAGCTCTCATTCCCACTTGGCAGCAGGACCACTAAATTCCGTCCACTCCAGCAAAGGTCAGTCTAATCCAATAAAAACGTTAGTCTAATCCAGGAACTCAATCACTATTCAGTTCAAAGTTCCCTCTGCGGAGGTGCTGCCCCCTCCTCCATAGGCTGGGCTCTCCCAGGCCTCAAGCTGCCCCGCTCGGGCTCTGCGGCGGCCACCCCACCACCGCCTGGTCGTGTCCACCTGCCGTCGCTGCACATTCGGTGGCAGTGAGCTACCCGGCCGGATGCCCACGTGAAGGCTGAGATCTAGTGAGACAAGCTGCTCCGCGTCCCGGCACCCAAGCGGGGCGGCCTGGAGTCCTCACTATAAGCCTCTCTGTTCCTTTGGGTCCTCTGACGTGAGGGAGCAGCCCCCTGTATTTGTGAAATTGATTTTTAAAATTGCTGCAAAGGAGAATGGGGGCGGAGGAGGCAGGGGACCCCTGCTTGGTTTCACACCGCCCAGGCACCCTGGACTGGACAGCGGGAGGCAAGGTCTCAGGGTTCGCGCTTTGTTGCAGACCCAGGGCAACAGGAGTGGGGGTGCGAGCGCGGCGCAGGGAAGGGTGGATGAAAATGCGAGGCGGCCCGGGCTGCGCAGGCCCTACTTCAGGAACAGACAAGGGTGGCCATTTTCCCGTGTGAGATGTCTCTAAACAGAAACAGTCTCAAAAACAGCCCACTGTGGAGGAATACAGAGGCGCCCTGCGTCTTATCTCCACTGACCCTTGGGCAAGATCTTCCCCAGAGGGAACTGATTTCCCTGCGGCCCTGGCTTGAGCCCCAAGCCCTGTAGCCCCGCGGTGGTGAGTCTGAGAGGCCTGGGAGCAGCCGGAGACCAGCAGAGGCCTCGGGTGGCAGAACAAGTTGCTTCCTGGAGCTATGGAGGCGGAGGCTGGGCTCAGCGATGGCCCCTTGAGAGAATCTGAGGCAGCCCATGCAGTTTCTGACGCAGTGAGGCTGATGTGTTTTAAAATCATTTTCTAGAAGAAATCAGGCCGAACTGACAACGAAGATACTCTAGTATACAAGGCACCCTCTCATCTGTGGAAAGTTGTACAATGACACTTTGATAGACAAGGAACTAATCCACACGTTCGGGCACAAGCTGATGCTCAGCAGATGTTCTCTGTGTTGGCCTCCCCCATCCTGGCCCAGGCGGCGGCATGTGCTTCTGGAGTGGGGGCTGCCCGTTGTGTCTCAGCTCTCCCCTCTCAATGTGGGGCCACTGAGCGGTGGCTCTCTCCTGCTGTCTCTGCAGCTGCGCACGAGTGCCATGCTCCGTCCCGCACAAACACCTCCTTCTTGAAGCGCTCATCACTGACCACGGCCTCTCCTCTCCATGAGGCCATCTTCTGCCAACCTCCTGATCCCTCCCTCTCTTTCCCTGAAGACTGGCGTCTGCCATCTGATTTCTTCTCTGCTCCATGTGATCTGTAAACCTCATGGCTCACCTTGCATGCATTGTCTTGTCTCAACAACATTGACCCCTGGGCCTCCAGTAACTACTGCCCCCCCCCCTGCTGTGGCCAGACACTGCCATGACTACAAACCATGGAGCACTTTACCTCCTAGAATTACCTGATGGAAAAAATGTTCCTGTCTCAGACTCCAGTCTCTACCCCACCAGCCCTTTGTAGCCCCAGTCCCAGTGTTTTGGTTCTTCACCTTTATTAGGTGAAGATCCAGTGGCTTGGTCCTCCCTTTCTTACAGTACAGCATCCTCTTCTACCCAGTCCAGGTCCCATGAGGCATTGCTCAGAACTAGGAAGCTGCTGGCCACTTTCCATCTCCCATCTTGCGCCACCTGCAATCAACTACCTGCAAGTCAACCCCATACCTGGCACTTGGCGGTGGGTGTGTGGGGGCTGAACATTGGTGCAGAAAATCTACCCATCTTCTTCTCAGAAGTTTGTTTTGTTCTTATTTTCCTATTTTTGGTAATGTTTCTGTCAGTTAAGGTTGCCAAGGAGCCAAAAAAAATATGTATTTTGTAAGTGCTCTGAAAACTATAAAGTGCTAAAAAGGGGTAAAAGCAAAGTAGTGTATCTATATCATTGAAGACCTGACACCCCCAGTGAGGGATTCACAGTCCACGGATGGTGGAGCAACTTCCCTACTCACTGGTCTCTTCCGCTGTGACGAGAATGCCCTCCCCTGTGCACACAAGCTTCAAGCGGCTCTGGGATCGCCTCTGACGGGAAACCTTGCCTGAGCCTTGGTCAGACAGCCCCCTTCTGCGGTGCTTTTGGAGCGGTGACACCAGGATGTTGTAATGAGCTGTGTATTTGTCTGCCTCCCCCATTCTTTTGGGGTGTGTGTTTTTGAGGGGAAGGACCTTGTCTTTGTTCTTCTACTTCTCAGCCTGGAGCAATCTCGGGAGAACACTTGTTTATTTCACAAAATTGAAGTGAAGTAAAGCCCGATGGAAATCTCCAACTTCTTTTGGTGGGAAAAAAAAATTATTGCAATAAAATGATGATGAGCTGCAATGGACGGTTAATGTTTTGTCCACTTAGCGCTCTCCCTTCCTGGGGGAGCATGTTCTTTCCCCTCCTCAACCCTGTGGAGTGAAGGTTGAAGATCACAGGATCTCTGCCTCTTGGTTACTGTTAATTGTCTTCAGTGAGGCCAGTTGGGATCTTCTGAACTAGAGTTTTAATAGGGAAGTTATTCTTTGTTGGTAAAGCTCCAGAATGCGAGGCTGACAGCTGCTGGCCACCATATTGGGGCACAGTCAGATTGTGTGAGAGAGTTCCCCAGGGAGAGAGGGCTAGACAGTGTCCTGACACCATCGAGCCCCCACGCTGGGCCAAGAGGCAGTGACTGCAAGTGGAGTGGAGGCCCCCCAGGGGCCTGTTCGAGTACCCCAATTATATTTTGGTTGGCCCACAGGTTTTTAAAACAACAACAACAAAAAACCAACAACAAAAAACTAGAGTTGACATCCGGTATTTTAACGTTTGAAATTTTCTCATAAAAACAAACAAACAAAAAAACCCCTGCATGGGCCTTCCTGGGGGTGCAAGGGGTTAAGTCTCAGCACCATGAAGCCAACCAGAGCCACTGCTGCACGAGTTTGATCCCTGGCCAGGGAGCTGACCCACAGGGCACAGCAGACCTCTCCTGCCTCTCCCGCTGCTCCCCGCAGCAGTGTGCTTCAGTCAATCTGCCTGTTCTGCTCCCCACTCTGTCTCTGTGAATCCTCTCACCCCCTCACACCTCTGGCCTACACCCCAGCTTGTATGCATAAATAAATAAATCTTAAAAAAAAAACCCAAAACCCTGCATATTTGGTTTTCTTGAAATAACTGCCTATGGTGGTCATCATCAGGCTATTTCTTTG
>PVIJ01001600.1:53911-192163 GCA_004024925.1 Scalopus aquaticus
ACACCAGGCACCTGTTTTCCTATGCTCACTTTGTATCACTGTCACACTTAGTGAGAAATATTTTTTAATTAAGATACATACATTTTAAAGATACAATATTACTGCATACTTAATAGACTCCAATATAGTCTAAAGGTAAGTTACTTTTGAATTTATTTTTCCTTTTTATCCAGTTTTATAAGATGATTTTTAAATTAAATTATTAAGCATAACTGTATATGCGCATGACACACTTCACCTAATAATAGCTGTATTGCTATGGCCTGAAACCGAACTTGTACTGTGTCCGAGAGATGCCTGCACTCCTGTGCCAGGGGCAAGCCAGTTTCCTGAGCCCCTGGAGGACTTGTGCGGTACCAGCCATGATGGTACTTTCCCCAGCGCCCCTCATTCCAGAAAGGAAAATGTGGGATCCCCCACCTCCCAGCCCTGAAGCAGAATTTGGGGCAGCAGCCACCCTAACTGGATAATGTCTGCCTGATTCTGGGGTTGGGTGCCTACAGCAAAGTGACACTGAACATACTGGTTTGTAACCCCTGACTTACAAGTGACCCCCACTGGCTTCGGCTCTGAGACAGAGGCAGAGATGCTGCTATTGTAGGTGATATTGTCACACAAGGCACCGAAGGGCCTGCTGCTAGAAAACTTAAGCAGCCGAGTGTGGTTTTGGATATTGGTCCTAGGAGTGTGAAGAAATGAGAACAAACAAGTGAGGGGTAGAGAGAGAAGCTTAAGCAACAGGAAAACCAAGAAGCAGGATTGATACATGTTGGAGATAAACTAGGAAATAGCTATGCTTCAGGTAACCCATTACCAGGGTTTTTTGCCTCTTTCTACTTTAAAAAAATAAATAATTACAATAAAGTAATTAACTGTTTTATAATTAAATCCCAAATAATTAAATTTGAAATTAAACATGATAACATCAAATTGTTCAGACAGGATTAATTTACGTCTTAATCTGATAAATCATTTTCATTATTATTAGGATTAATGTTTTGAGAAAAATTGTAAGAGGAATAGTTCCTACATTCCACAAAGAAAGACTGCCTGGGCTTTTGATTCCTCATATATAGAGTTCTTTCAAAGGTCAAGTGCTAGAAGCTGATTTTAAGGTATGGGTTGGAAGAACAAGGGAAAATGTTCTTGAAAGGACTATTTTTCTCATATTTATACCTGAACTATTTTGTAGTTGGATTTTGAAAAATAACCACTTTCCTTCAAAGGTCCTGCGAGTGTTTCAACTCCCCCCCCCAAGAAATTAAATATAGACCAAAAATGTAGCCAAATTTATAGCTACCCTTTAAACAATAACTATTTAGTGTCTACTTTGTGCAAAGTGCTATGCTAAAAATGCCAGAGCACAAAGAGATAAAAACAGTGACTTTTATCTAAGTGCAGACCTTTCTTCTCTAACTGTGGAGAAAAAGAATGAGTGCCTAGAGAAGACAAAGTGACAATCACAAATACAATCATAACAGGAGGCGCCTGTGATGGTTACTTTTATGTGTCAATTTGTCTAGGCCACAGAATCCAGATGGATGATCACACGTTTCTAGATATTTCTGTGAAGGTATTGCTAAAGGTGAAATTAACTTTTAAATTGGTAGACTTGGAGTAAAGCAGATTACCCTCCACAATGTGGGTGGGCCTGATCTAATCAGTTGAAGGCCTTAATAAAGAAGATTGACCTCCTTGGGAACAGGTGGAATTCTGCCAGCAGACTGTCTTTGATTTGAAATGTAACTCTTCCTTGGATTTTCGACCTGCCAGCTATCCTGCAATTTTTGTATCTGCCAAGCCTCCACAATTGTGTGAACCAATTTCTTACAATAAAATCTCTTTCTCCCTCTCTCCCCCCTTTTCCCTCTCCCTCCTTATATACATCCTGTTGGTTTTGTTTCCCTGCAGAATTCTGACTACTATAGCATCTAAACCAGAGGGCAGTTATCCCTCTGGCAGACTGATCATAGCAGTGACGTGCTTCCAAATGCCTATAGTGTCCTATTAAAACTATATTTACATTTATAAAAATAGGGAGCTAGTCTGTGGGCCATACTTTGCTGATTTTATGTTTTTACATATTGCATGATAACATACTTTATCCTGATTTATCCCAAATGACTGAGTTTTTTGGCACCATGTTAACTCTGTACTTAAGGTGACAGCTTACTTGCTGCACCCTAGTCCAGCCTGGTTCCTCAACATGACCTGCGTGATTCCTCTGAGGCAGAGCTCAACTAGCAGGGCTGGTAGAGTTCCTGTTTGGCTTTATTGATTTGCTACACCAGCAAGGAAGTTATTGTGGCTCACACAATAGGGGAAGGGCAGCAACTGCCTAGAGTTACTCTTGGTGGCCCAGAGAGCTGTGGACCTGCTGGTTCTATGGGGTCGCTCACCAGCATGCGGTAGTGGGGAAGCAGGGTTTTGACTGGCCAGGGCTTTGTGGCTTTCAAAAACAAACAAGGGCCAGGTTAACCCACTAACAGGCAAGGAAGGTGACAAACAAGGACCAGATTCCTGGGCGCCTGTTACAGGGCCAGAATGTGGCACAGCAGTGCTGGGAAGGTGGTCCTCTGTGCTGGACTACCTTGAAAGGCTCTCCATGTTCTTTGGACCGAAAACGGAATGTGCTAAAGCAAATGTGACTGTGTCAAGTCTTTACTTGGTGGCACCCTGCCTGGGATGACCTCCTTAGACAACGCAGGGCTGCCAGTTCACTACACTTTCCCAAGGCTAAAGCCATGACCTATGCTCCACTGGTCCCCTAGAGAAAGGCTGGGCATCCTTATACGCAGGGGCCATTTCTGGAGGGCTGTCCTGGGGGAGTCTACCTCTTGGGCAGGAGCCCTGCCCATGAGCATGTGCCCCAGCGCACAGCTATAAGGGAAGGAAGAAGAGAGAGGAGAAGGGAGAGTAGGACATCAGCCCGCAGCCCCTGCAGAGCCCTGCCGAGTCCCCTCGTGACTGGAAAGCCCGAGCGGACTCAGAGACCCAGTCATGCTGGGCCCCCGGGTCAGTGGTGCTCTGAGCGCCCACAGAACTCTGGGTGTAGGGTTTGCCACCCCACTGCTCTCTGCAGCCTTTGCAGCAGGGCACCAAGCAGCCAGGGCAGCAGGAGTGGGGCGCAGGGGTGCCTTCTGTGGGGAAAGGCCACAGAGGTGTGTGTGCCTGGGAGAATTTGAAGTAAGGAAAGAAGACATCCCTCTGCCAGTGAAACCATAAAACCAGCAAAATGGATCCACACAGAGAAATGCCAAGTCACCTTAAAGAGGCAGAAGGGCTGGGCCAGACTTGCTTTGATTGATTGGCGCATTCAAGAGCCAGAGGAAGAGCGTGTTAGCAGCCCGGTGGTGGTGGTGGTGGTGGGGGTCGGCCTGGGGACACAGGAGTCGCGGGGACCTCAGGGCCAGGAAGGGGTGCTCTTCCGACAACCCAGCTGCCAGACTGAGCCCGACTTCTTGAGAAAAGGTCCCAGAGTCTCCTGGGCTGTGCTGGGTTTTTTTTTTTTTTTGTTGTTGTTGTTAGAAAAACTAAAAGAATATGAAAAATTGGGGCCACTTTCTATTTTTGTTTATGGTTGTGAAAACTAAGGGCCCTGGGCCCACACCAAAAGCAAAAGGGTCAAGAGCACACCAGGGTGGCTGCACAGGCTGCTTGATGAGGTCGCAGCACTGGGGTCTGTGCCGTGGCAGCCAGCCTGGGTGAGAGAACCCCAGGAGAGGCCTCTCCCAGGAGAGGGGCTCAGCAATGCAGCGGAGGCCAGACCAGGGACACCCAGGGCGAGTGGGAAGCTCCCAAGGGCGCTTTCCAAGCGCAATGATCAGACTTATCATTGGAAGTTGTCTTCTGCCCTGTGCTTATCACCGGCCTCCCCCCCCCCACCCCCGGCACGCCCACATCCATGTCACTGCAGCAGCCTGTTGGTGGCACGAAGGCAGAAGGCAGAGGACTAGAGGTGCATGGGAGGAGGGGGTGGGGAGAGGAGAGAGGGTAACAGGCTAGGTCCTGCTTCGAGGAGGATTCATTGCAGAGACGCTAGAGACAAACTCCCTTTATCTAAAAGGAAGGGGAGGATGAACCTCAAAATGCTGGAGGCTAGCCCAGGGTAAGACACAGGCTCTAGTAATTGCTACTCAGTCTTTTCTGAGCCACAGTTCGCTCCATTACAGCAGTGATGCCACGTGGCTACAAGGAGAGTCTGGGACACCGGTTCTGAATCACCCCCAAGGACTGGGGTGACAGCCATTTCAGCCCACCCTAGACGATGAGGCCAGAACAGGCAGTCTTCTCAGCGTTCAGCAGCTGCTACTTGACTGAGCCAGGACTTGAACTTGGCTCCTTCCAACTTCCACATGCAGAACTCTTCTTCCTGCCCCAGGCTGCTGCCAGCAGTGCTGGAGAATTTGCTTTCAGCCCTGCCAGGACAGCAGGGGGTCCTGACCCACAGCCCTCCACGACCCAACCTTCCCTTCACTACTGAAGCTCCAGCTCTGGCCTTTATGAAAGTCAACCCCCCCTGGCTGAGGCAACGTTACCCTACACCCCTGTTTGTCACGGGTCTTCCTGCCTGGAGAACATGGTTGATCCTCGGGTATGAGAGTCTGCAGTGCCTGCTGGTTCTGTCTCTGCCTGGAGACATGGCCGTCTGTGGAGTTGGCTTCCAGTGAGCCAGTCCCCGGCCCCAATCACCTTTGAATGCGGTGTTCTGCCCCAGCCCCTCGGCCCCCTTAACATCCTATGTGCTCTGGCACGCCTCCCATTTTCTCGCCAACACCAGCTCCGGAGAAGGGAGCCCAGGCTGCCGAAACCCATTTTTCCTGTGCACACAAAGAGCGGGAAATGCCTGAGAACTTGCATGCTCGCCAGTCCTCCGCGCTTTGTCGAGGAGGGCGGGCACTGTCCATAGTGCCTCCCGGCAAACTTACCCTCCGCTCTGGCGTTGTCGTACTCGCTTCTTAGCCCCACTTCCTCACGCCCCCTTACTGATTTTCCAGGGTACACTCGCGAATGAATCACTACTAATAAATTGCTTTCCTGTGCGCCCTCACTTTGGGAGAACCCAAACTAAGACAGCTATATTAACAACCGAAGTGCTGAGTCTCCAAGCCGAGCGCCCGCACACGAGTGCCACCGGGCTGAACTCGGCCTCCTGCACCCTCCCGATCACCCCTCAAAGCAAACACTGTTTTCCACACAGGAATAAAATTCTTGACCTTGGCTATCGGAGTGCTTATCAACTGTGTTGAGCATTCACTAAGAAAAACACTTAATGCTAAATCACGAAACGCACAAGGTCGCAGCAGAGCAAGTGCGTCAGCAGCCATAGTATTCACGCAAATCTTGCACTAGCCCGAGAGTTAGGAGCACTTGTCACAGTCTTAACTGATGAGGATTCGGAATCATCAGGCTTGTTCACGCAATATCTCGGGTGCAAAGAGGTGGGTTTTGAACTCAGGCGCTCTGACTCTCAAAGCTATGCCCTCACCGTTGTGCCCCATGGAGACCCACGAACCCACACCCGCTCTCCCAGCATCAGCCCACCGAGGGCATCTCAGCCCAAGGACTTCAACTTGTTCCTCTGGATTTTGCCGCTCTCCTCTTTAACTATTCACTGTCTCCCTTTTGACTGCTTAGGGCTGCATTTGGGCAGGCATAAGAATAAAAATGACTTAGGACAATGCTTCTTGGGAGGATTTGTGTCTTTTTTAGAAGACCAAGCATCTGCACATATTTAAATGCTAGAACTGCAGGTTGGCAGTTGCTGGGACCTAGCCTTTCTGCAAGCCAGCAGAGGTGAGGATGTTTCCAGAAATTGGACCTTTGAGTTCAAGGGGCTGTGGGTGAGCCAGAGCAAGCAGTCGGGGAAGGAAGCTGACCCCTCTCCTTGTGCCACCTCTCCTCCAACAAGCTGTCCTCTCTGCAGCGGAAAGCAGTGCGGGCAGGCTTGCTGCTCCAGAGCTGGCAGATGACGCCATTCCTGAGCTATTTCCTTTTTTCATGAACCTACCAAGCGAAGATTTTATAATTATTTCCTTGAAATGCTTCTCCCCTCACCTTGCTGCGTGCCTTGTCCCCAGAAGGCAACATGCACTAGATTCTTCCTAACAACGTGCCAGCCAGCATCTGGCAGGTTCTTTATAGATGCCAGGCACCAAGCTCAGCATTTCACATCTGTCTTCTCATCTCACCCTCACAACTATGCTTAAAAGTCTGAATATTAGTGCTTCTTTTACTGGACTTGGTAACCGAGGCCCAGAGAGGTTGTCCAAGTTCATTTTGCCGAAAAGAGCTGGAACTCAAACCCATCCTTGTTTATGGTTTTTAAGTACTGTGCTATACTGGCACATTGCTGTGAAAAGACTCTCGTGACCCATGGTAGATGGTATTATTTGCTCAGAAGTTGTTCCTTGTTCCCCCCCTTCCATTGATATCTCTTTTCTCTGGGCAGGTCTTCCACCCTTGACCTTGGCCTTGGCCCAGTGACTTGCTTTGGCCAATGGAATGAGGATGGAAGTGAAGGTGCGCCATTCTGAGCTGAGGTCAGTGGTGACAGTACCCATTTCTCCAGTCCTCTCGAAGCACCCACTCTCAGCCATAAAGAAAGTATGTCCATAAAGCCACTGACTTTCAGCTTGAGTCTCAGCAGAACCAGCTGTGAAGCAGATCTGATCCCAGCCTGAAGCCTGGAGTTCAGCCTCACTCATGCAAAGCCAGCTGAGCCCAGCCAATATCAGCCAAACCACAGCCAATCAGTACAGGGTGACACAAAATCAGAGGTGGTTGTTGTAAGCTGCTGGGCAGTTGGGGTTGTTTGTCACATTATTGAAACCACTCCGCATGCCTGTGATGGCATTCTAGTGTGGTCAGCCAGCATGGTGTGCATAGGGCGGGGCTGCATCTCAGGGGAGGAGTGGGCCTGTGAGATCAGCTGGCCTGGTTGCACCTTCAGTCTCCATCCCTCACTGCCTCCTGAGGCAGCCCACGCCCAAGGAAGTCTTCCCTAGATTGAACCTGACAGCCAGACCCAGCCGACATTCATGGCTCCTTCCTGCTGTGTAGGGTCAGCACCGCTGGGCACTGACAAGCACACATATGTCATGTCCCTCTTAAAACAACCATCAGGGCCATTTGCCTGTTTGTTCTCTAAACCCTGCCCAGCCCTTGCCCCCATTTCTTTCTGGACCATCGGGGGTTAAGCCTTGCAAATTAGTGTCCCAGGTACTCTTGCTTGCTGCCTTCTAGTGACATGCAGCTCAACGGGCAGCCCTGGAGTTGGAGATTGGAGAGGGAGTAGAAGGGAGAAGCCGGGGTCTTTCTCCGCACCTCCCCTGCTTTGGGTAGTGTCCTGGGCAATGGCCCCAAGTCCTTCATGGTCACTGCCCCACCCCCTATGGGCCCTCTCACTGTGGCTCTAGGCCCTGTCAGGTGAGCCCCCAGGTCTGGGAACACCCCCTCTTCTCCTTGACCCTTCCAACCTAAGGAGTGCGGTGGGCTTCCAGCTGCAGCTGACCCTGGTTGCCTCTCCCTCTCCTGGCTCCCTGTAGCTCTTCTGATCTTTGCAATGAGCTGCTCCCCATATTCAGCCCCTCACGTCAGCTACTTGGCCTCCTTCTGTTTTCCTCCACAGATCAGTACAGCCGCCTGACATTTCGGGGTCTCATCCATGTGACATAAAACATGTCCACACCTCACACAAATAGATTCTACATGTGAATATACGATGAGTTGAGTTGCAGTTGACTACTCGACAAAATGTTAAATTTTATAGCTGTTTAATTTTAATTTCAAATAAAGAGTTCCTTTTTGATTGTGTAGCCAACACTCCCTGCCAGGCCTGGAACATTTCTGCAGCCCTTTGGAGGTTCGTGGGCCATGGGAAGAGAATGGCTGCGACCTAGTGACTGAAGACTACGAAGGGTCCCAACGAGCAACTGGCAGGAACTGGACTCCCAACAGAAAGTCAAGTTGAAAAGAAGCCCCAAGGCAGAGACACTTGCCATGGCTGCCATCTTGTCTGTGAGCCTCCCTTGCCCAGCCAAAAAGGAGCCTTTATCCTTTAAGAGGCCTTGTGCCCAGGAGGACCCCGTGTCTAGGAGAGGATTTTCTCCACTGACTGAAAAGCAAGAGGATCATAAATGTGTCAGTGGAATTCCGATTTCCCAAGTCACTCAACCACCATAATAAAGTTAAAAGCAAAACGCTACTGGAAGGCTGCCGAGACCTTAATGCAGGATGCTGCAGAGCAGCGAGAAGACAAATAGCGAGGCCACCGCCCTGCCTTTGCAAATGCATCTGGCAACTCTGGGCTGTGCCCTTGCAGCCTAGGGGAGGCTGGGCCCTGTGGCTCATCCATCTTAGGGGGGTGGTCACACCGAGGAGAAGAAAGCTCTGCTGAGGTCCCAGGGCAGCACCCAGGTTCACCTAAGGCCCACGGGCAGATTAAGCTCCACCTCAGTCTTGATGTCTGCCCCTCATCTTGGCTATGCCTCTGGCCCATCTTGTAGGTTGAATGAAAGTCTTGGCATGGCAGGTTCACAGGGAAATGACCCTACAGTGGGCACTGCTGGGTCTGATATGGGGTGTCCCCAGCCTGACTGGTCCCCCACCTGCACCTGGCTCTGGCTTTTGGTTGGTGGCACTGAGGAACGTGACGCTGTGACCCCTGTCCACCCCACCTCTGCACTGTGGACGGCAGTGAGGATGGAGACAGAAGACTCCCTGGTTAGAGATGAGCCCACCAGGGCCTGGAAAGAAGCCAGAGCACACTCTAGACTAACACATGCATCTGAGCAGGGGGGGGGGCAGCAAGGAGGCCCTCGGGGGGCGGTCTTCAGTGATCTGAAGGACATTTAGCAGATGGCTTGACCGAGCAGCTATCAAGTGTCTGCCACTGCAATCAACGCAACCCCTAGGGCTGCTGACTTCCCTGAATCTTCCAGAACGTCCTGTATTGATTTGAGAACAGCCTGGACAAGGAAAGTGTCATTGTATAATGTGCTTTTGTTTATATAGTAGGGAGAAACTGTCCAGGGCTTGAACCCACCAAGAGGCAGATTATGCCAGCGGGGCCCCAGGAGCCGGGGTGAGAGGAGCTTGAGGGGGGACAGAAAGGGCTCAGGGTATTTACAGGACACCCAGGGAGCAAAGCCATCAAGTAGCATTAGTTTGAAAGAAATCTTTTGATGAGCTGCGTGGGGGGTGTAGACGTGCTCCCCAGGAACATGCAGTGGCCGACGTGGGTGGGAGGTGTCATTCAGTAAGAATTTGGTGAAGAACTCTTGAGAAATACTGAAGGGGGGTGTCTCAACTGCCGTCGCAGGCGGGTGGGTCTCCCTAAATGAAGGACTCTGGCTTAGCTGAATGGGAGGTGCAGCCGGGTTCCTCAGGATCCTCTCCCCACCGGAGAGCTCAGCCCTTCCCCTAAGTCCATGTTGAGCAAATGTCTACAGAATACAGCATTCAAGAGACCCCCCCTCTTTGTATCCCTAATCACTGAGGTCAGACACGGTCAGAAGCCACAGTTCAGGGATGGGAAGGCTGGACCCCGCCTCTAGCCCCGTGTGACTTCCAACAAATCACTTAACATCTCTGAACTTAGTTCCTGGCCCGTAAATGAGGAGCTCAGATGCAGAGGACAAGCCCTTGTGGAAAGGAGGAAGCAGTGCTTGCTGAAGACAAGCCCCTGGGCTCCCAGGAGGCTGGGGTGGGGCTTAGGAAAAGTGGGATGGGAATAAAAATAATCACCAGAACGGATGGCGCATTTGCCATGGCCAGCACCCCTCGTGAGCCCCGGACCTCTACTACCCCGTTTAATTCTTACAGCGCTACCCATGTTGATGAAGCACCTCCTGCCTCCAGAGTATTTGTCCATGCCTGGTTAGGGTTGTGAGACTGACGTCTTGTTCCCATTTTACAGGTGCAAACGTTGCGGGCAGAGCGAGGCTGAGAGCAGAGGGCATCGCCTGGGGCAGGGTCTGGCCTTTTCAGCTCAAGCCCAAACGCTGGTTCCCCCTGGAACACCTGAGCAGGCACCTGGCTGCCTGGCCACAGGGCCTCTGGGTTGACTGCTTCCTCCCTGGGACAACTTGCTTCCATCCTCCCTCTGCTGGGAAGGGCCTTGGTGTGTGTGGAGCCGGCCGAAGTTCTATTTACCACTTAGCTGCAGCCAAGTGGAATAAGTGCATATTGATTAATTGCAATTTTTTTTGGAATACATATTCACCCTGATGTTTTATCATTAATGCATTAAGAAGCTGAACAAGCAATAAGACCAAATGGACTTCAAAAGGCAGCAGAATTTCCATCCAGCATGGTCTGATTTACAGCCATTATCTCCTGGCAGAAGACAGCTCCTATTACAGCCCACACCTTGGCTGAAAGGAGAGCTCTTTGTTCTTAACCTTATTTATTTATTTCCTCGGAGAGCAGGTAAACCTGGGGCTCTGTGCCGGGGGTGTGCCCTTCTTGGTGATGGGGACAAGGGTAAAGTGGGGAGGCTGGGCAGAGGGCGAGGGGTGAGATTTCCTCCACGAGCTTGTGGGGGTGATTGTTGACCTGACCTGGCCATGGGAGGGGAGGATGGAGTGACTTTGCCACCTCCCCTTATTTGTAGAGAGGTTGCCAGAGGGAGGGGGCCTTATGGGTCAGGTGAGCCCAGCCTGCCCTCCAGTAGCCCACCCGCACCTGGCGAGCACCCAGTGGTCTGATGGCCGGGGTGGGGCGCTGGTTCTGTTGTTAGCTGACAGTGGAGGGAAATCTGACACTTTTTTCCTGTTTGGGGCCTCAGTTTTTCATTTGCCAAAAACACAAAACAAACTGAGCTGGACAGTGTCAGGGACCTTGCGGCCTAGCGGTCTACAACTTGCCCCTCCCTCGCTGCCTTCCCTCCCACTTTCTTCCTCCCGAAATAATTTTATTCTTGCAGGCTTCTGTTAGGAACTCTCCAGATACATTGACAGGGGCAAGAAATACTGAAAAAGAACCCGCTCAGCAACAAGAATCTTAAAAATCCCTCCTGTGGCTCTCAGTCAGCAATGGTGCTTGGGAAGGCCCACTGGGGCGGGGCAGCCGCTTTCAGACTTTAGCAGCCGGTTCTGGAGAGGGCAGGGAGGGGTTTCGGCTCAGCTCGGGGTGGGGTGGGCCAGGTGTCCCCACAGAATTGGCCCTCCCAGCGTGCAGGTCCTCTCCCTGGTCTGCCTTTCCTCCCAGGTCTGGAAACCTCCCTGGGCTCTCACCACTGGCCCCAAGAGTGAGCACAGCTGCTTCCCAGGCTGGTTACTGTCCCCCTAAGCCACTTGTGGGATTCTTCCTATTCTTCCAAGACTGGCCCGACGTGGAAAGCCCAGCACTGAGACCCAAGTTGAAGGAATAGGGCTCTTAGGCTTGACCAAACATTTTTTCCAGGTTTGTGGGGTCTTACTTTAGGGAGTCTACTTCCAGGAGCAGGTCCTGTGCTGGTCCCAAGGATGGCACCTAGGGAGCGATGAGGGGCAGCCCCGGCCTCCAGAAGTTTGACGCCAAGTGGGGCAGCTGGACAAGTGGACCGTGACTGTCCAGCGTCCTGTGGATGTGGCAGTGGTGGGCCGGGGATGCCGAGGGAGCAAGAACAGGGCTAGTTAGTCAGCCAAGGAGCGGAGTTCCATCTTCAAAAGCTCGGAGACCCAAGAGCCCACGACTGGGTCAGACTAGGAAGTGAGGACAGGGATGGACAGATAGACAAGAGCCAGGACCTGCAGTCGCTGACTTTATGTATAAGTGATAGAGCGAAGGTTTTGTAGCAGGCGAGTGCTCTAAGGTGCACGGCACATTGGGGATGGGGAGATAAGAAATTGCACCGCGCTAGGCATCAGGCAAAGGCTCTTTAAGACTCAAAGAAGGGGCTTAGGGCACCACTGGGTCCCTATCCTAGTCCTGGCATTCATTAATTGGATGACTTAGGTCAGTGACTTAAGCTCTCCGGGCCAAGTCTCCTCATCTCCAACGCTGCCATGTGCCGGTTCCATGAGGATTCATGAAAAGTGCTCCAGGAGAGACCACGTGGCCATGAGGCGCTCCTGTAAACGAGGACAAGGACGGGTGCAAGGCCAGTGGCAGGGTTCGGGTCTCAGCAGCCGTAGCGCAAAATCCCCGCTCTGTCCTCTTGTTCGTCTGGTCCTCTGATCGTCCAGACGCTCTGGTGGGAACCCGGGCGGAGACACAGGTATCTGGAACTGAGTGAGTGGCGGTGACAGGGAGCAGGCTGGGAGGGCCCCCCTGGTTCTGTTGCAGGGGCCTGCACTGGCTTCGGGATGCCCAGGTCAGGCTGCTCTCGGAGGCTGCCCTAGGCCCCGACGCAAGGAGACACAGTGCCCACCTCCTGCCATCAGACCCACAGGCCTGGGCCTCTCCAGGACTCCCAAAGAAACACAGGGTGTCCCCTCCCCTGCAGGGACCCAAATTACGACAGAGAAAGGGGTCGGAGGGACAGGGTGCTGCTTCTCCTCCTGCTGGCCGTGGGCTTGCAGAGGCCCTGTCCCTGTGAGCCGGGTTCCTAGGAGCCTCTCCCGAGGATGCCGCAGGCAGGAGCGCTGCCTGGACGGGTCCTAAGGAGACAATCCAGGTGCCGAAGTGGAGAACTGAGCCGGCGTGCAGCAAGCTGGTGGCACAGGCTGGGAGAGAGCGGGAGGGTCAGGGTTGCACGGTCTCTCAGTTCGGGTTGCCCAGTAGAGCCTGAGAGGGCACCCACGAACAGGAGCTTTATTCAGGGCTTGTGCTGTCAGGCGGCAGAGGCAGGAGGCGGGGAAGGAGCACCACCAGGGTGTGGTCTGGGCCAGGCCCAGCTTCGCAGTCCCAAGGGGAGCCCCGGACCACGGCTTACTCTGCATTTAAGACAAGGGGCTATGAGCTGTAGGGGCAGTGAGCAAAACTCATGGGCCTGGTCGTTTTTTTAGGCTGAGGCAATGATCTGGGCACTACGTTAGCAGCTAGGGCCTGCGGCACTGAAGAGCAGAACGGACCTGGGCTATGCCCAGAAAGGCTTCACTGCCTCACGGGGTTCCCCTGGCTCCCTCTGGAGTCCCCAAGGGCCAGAACTGGCCTCATCAGCCAGTCAGCAGGGTTCCTGATGGTCCACGCATTCTAGATGGGCAGAGATGCTCTTCCCAGACTGGAGCTGTTGGAAGGGGTGAGCGTGTCCTCACAGGAAGAAAAGTCAAGGAGACTGACTGCTCAGGTCCCTGAAGGAGCAGTGAGGTCTGAGGTAGGCAGGCTACAAGGCTACGCTGACTACAGGCCTGACCAGGGCCTGTGGCACGCCTGGTGGGGTACAGGGCTACCTGTTCTCACTCTGCCTTCTTGGGGAGCTGGGTCACCTCTGCTAGCCAGTATGCAAAATCAGCTATGCAAATTCCATTGTGTTCAGTTCCTATCTTGAAAAAAATAATTGCAAAGAGAAAACAAGAACCTACAATGTGGAAAGGGGCTGGGGAAACCTCCTAGAACTCTAGAAGGAAAGACTCTGGGGTACACAGGGATGTAAAGCCCACAAGGTTTGAAAGCCCCACTCCAGGCCAAGCCCCAGCGATCTCAGCAGGTCTGTCCTGGACAGCTTGGCAAGGACCAGCAGGCCGGAAGACAGAAGGACCCCCCAGAATGCCTGGCTCCCGCTCGACACCAAGATCTCCACGCGCCTTCAGGGAAGAGAATAGAACTTCCCTTCAACTCTGTGGGAGCTCAAGTCTAGTTTTGTTTATTTCTTAAAGGAAAAATAAGATGTTTCTTGCATGGCTGTGGTGGTAAATTTTAAACCACTGCACATTTGTTTCGGCCCCGCGCCCAGGCCCGGTGTTCACACGGAACGGACCGAAACAGGCTCGGAAGGCCGGCCGTGGGCTCACGCTGCCTGGGAGCCATTCCCAGTCTCCCCCTTACAAGCTGGGCGCCCTTGGGTAACATGCTGGTTGGCTCAGAGATTTTACATTTGGGGAACAGAAAGCCTTTCCAAGGGGTACATTGGCATGGAGAGTGTGGTAGGCTAAGAAATGACCCAACTTTGCCCTTTCCCTGGAGTCTGGTCCCACTTGCTGGGTCTGGGCAGGCTGTGTGGAACCTTCTTTGGGCAATAAAATGTGGCAGAAGTGAGTTCCTGCCAGTGGGTGCCACCAGCAGGAGGAGCGGTTGGGGTGCTCCTCCCCTCCTTCCCTGCCCTCACTGCCCCTCCCCCATGAGCTGGTTCTGGTGGTACTCAGGAGACACTCTTTGGGACCCACTCGCTAGAAGGTGGGGTCTTAGGCAGGATCCCCCCAAACAGAGAGACACATGAGGACTTGTGTGGATGAACGTTGTCAGCGAGGGCTCCCTGGAAACTCTAGGCGGAAGGGGAAAATGAGACCAGAAGGAGGCCGAGTGGGGGTGAGAGGGCTGGAGGGCTGGGTGTGCAGGTCACATCTCCCAGTGTCTCTTTGGAGACCAGGGGCCCCTGGTCGCTGCTCTTCGGCGAAGAACCTGCCCCAGGGGGCACTTCTGGCTCTTCCAGTTGTCAGGAAGTAGAGGAAGTGTCCCCCACTCCTCTGGGTTCTTCTCTGCTGGTCAAATAATTAAGTCTGTGTCAGACAGATCAGTTCCTGCAGGAATCCACACAGACACATGGGTTCCAAAGACAATGAGACAAAATGGTGGCATATTTTCTGAACTAAGGAATAGGATAGGGACTTGGGTCTCCAAGGAAAGGGGGAGACAACATGAGGGGGAGAGGATAATCACATGAGGAAGACCAGAGGCTCAGTATTAGCTGTTGATCCTGCCAGAAAGATAGGTTTTTAGATAGAAGTTTGGGGTTTTTTTGGTAACAACCCTAAGTTTGAGTAATGTCTCTATTTTTTGTACTTTTTGGCAGTGAAAAGAGTGGTAAAAGAATCTCGATTTGACGTCAGCTCAAAATAATCCACATGCAAAGTAGCACATCTCGAGGAGGTCTGCTCTGAACACCCAGGGGCGGCCTATCCTGCAGGGCAGACCTGGGGGTCAGGGCAGTCCCTTCCTGCAGGGCTGAGCTCACTGGTACTCCTCCACCTTTTGTTTTACACGTCTTAGTATTTGCAAAAGTAAACACTAACAGAGCAAGTGTTTCATCTCTGTAGAACAGGGCAGCCACACGGGAAAAAAAAATCGAAGAAATAGTGGTCTTGGGACTTCTCCTTTCTGAAGTGGAAAAGTCCCCAGGAATAGAAATACACAGGCTCTGTGACCTTGAAGTGATGGCAAGGAGGAGAAAATAGCTCTAAATTATCCTGCCACTGATGAGTGTTGAATTGGACTGTTCTATTAGAGCATGGAGCCTGGGTTCAAATCTCAGCTCGTCCATGTTCTAGCTGTGTGACCTTGGGCTAGTAATTTAACCTCTCTGTGCCTCAGCCATATCATTTGTAAATTGAGGTCATGATAACAGTAAGAACAACCACTTCCTAGAGTAGTTGTCTTGAATTCACCTATGTGAGGACCTAAAACAATGCTCTGCGTGGAATCGGCACTTTGCAGGTTTTAGCTGTTGTCACTATTGACTAAAGTCTCCTTTAGTTTTGAATTTGCATGCTATAGTTTTCTTCTTCTTTAAGACAGCTGTGGGTGAACAGACTAAACTTCTTGCTTAAAACAAGTGGAAGTTTGTACCTTTCCCTGAATTTGGGAGGCAAGAAGTCACATAGATGGGTTCTGGGCTCATCTTTAAGGTGCCCTTAGGCTTGTGCTAAGGTTTTGAAGGTGAGTTTGAGTGCAGGGCGGGGCAGGGCCTGTTTTTCTTACTCCCTACCTCTGCCACTGCTAACACTTGGAAAGGGAAGCTGGAGGAGGGGTGTCTCCTAATAGTGGGGGTCCTTGTGAGTGTGGCTGCCCCCTCCCTTCTTGACCAGTGAGTGGTGCCAACTAAGCATATTCTGCTTCCTTCATATTCAAGCAAGCGGCTGCGGGGCTGAGGCACTCTGCAGAGGCAGTGAATCGAGAGGCTAGCCGTGTGTATTGATTTAGTAATTCGCACGCACATTTCCGGATAGATTATCTTCCTGGAGCCCCTGACAGCAGCAGCCAGTTGCTAATGCAGTGTGGGGCTGCCGGCACCCTGGAGGCACAGGGTGGAGGAGGGTGGGGAAGGAGCCAGGCTGGAGATCTGGGAGAAGACCATGTTGAAAGAGGAAAGGGAGGCTTCCCCACCGGGAGCTGGGAGGGTGGAGGAGGGGGGAGGAGGGCACAGCAGGAGCATGGCCTGCATTTTTTCAGAAAATTCCATGAGAGTTTCTCCAAGATGGCCCCCACATTCTCCTTCAGTGACGATGACAGTTGCTACAAGTGCTGCCTTCAGGCGCCCTGAGACACCACCCTCCTGGAGTTGCCTTGGGTGAAGAACTGCTGCTGCTCAGGGGCCATCGCACCCAAGGAGGACCACACAGACATAAACCTCCAGCTGGGGACAGTCTTCACCCCAACTGCAGAGCCCCTCAGAGTCCGCGGAGACCTGCCCCTTCTCCCTGCTTCTTTCCCTTCCTCCCGCAGGAGTGGCCCACTGGAGGGACCCTGATAAGCCTTGACACTAACCTTGGCCTCCGTGAGCCCTTCCCAGGGAATCTGCCCGGGGCTACAGAGCAGAGCGGTGAGCCCTGCACAGTTCTTTGGTTTGTACTCAAGGCCCGGCCCCACAGGTGCTTTCCAGAGCAAGCGGCGTGCCGGCCACGGAGGTCTGTCCCTCCTCCAGAGGGCTGGGCAGGCACAGGTAGCCCAGGGTGGATCATATTCCTCATCAACCTCATTTTTCTCCAGGACTCTGTTTTCTGACCCTTAACAGCCCCAAGGCTTTTCCGATCCAGGTTATTCTCACGAGGGAAGGAAGCTCTGGCCCAACTGCCGGGGCCAGGAGCTGTGCTGTGTTATGGCCCCAGACAGAGCTGAGCAGGGAGGGCTGGCCAAGCTCCCGGTGCTGAACCAAGGGGTCTTCTCCAGGGCCGGGCTCAGGCGCAAGTGCAGATACTGGGGGGCGGAGAGGGCACATGGCTTAAGGTCCCCTCCTGATCACTTACATATTCTGACTTTTCCTTCCTCTGTGCCTTTCCTCATCCTCCTATTCTGAAATGAATCCATCCAAGGAAAGTGGGACAGTAGGTTAGGCTTAAGAACACGAGGCGGAATCAGAGACAGATGGCCCTGCCCGTCTGAAAGTCTTGGGGAAATGTCCATCCATGCATCCATCCATCCTTCCACCCACCCACCCAGTCATCCATCTGTCCACTCATTCACTCAAAAATTAATTATTAAACTCTTACTAGGTCCCTTAATTGAGGATAGATGGTAAATAGATAGATGGTAGACGGTGATTTCTATTTTCTTCCCTATAGACACGCATTGTGGGCAGGAACATGTCTGATCCGCGAGGACCTCTCCCCTGGGCTGGTGAGTGATACCAACCATCACTGCTGTAAACACAGAGAGGAGAGATGATTGTGTGGTGGAGCTTACAACAGAAGCCCCATGGACACAGCAACACTTCAGCTGGACCTTGAAGGAAGCGTGAGCTTAGGGTTGGTCCACCGTGGATTGTCTACACTCTATCTAGCCAAAGCCTGGGTTTGGAAGCAGTCACAATCCGCTGAGGGTCATGGGGGAGATGGGTCCAACCAAGGACCCCTTAGAAAAAGCTCTTCCTCTCACCAGGTCCGCCTGCAGAGGACTCATTCTTTGGCTCCCTTCCTTGCTGGGATGGACACTGTGTGAAGACATCCTGGCTACAAAGCCCCTTTGGCCAAGTATCCCTGGCCCTCTGAGCCTGTGGCTCGCAGGCTCTTGCTCTGTTTCGAAAGCCCGGCCTCCTGGAAGAGCCACGCCCGCAGCTGCTTCTCACAGCCCCTGGAAGGTGTCTCGGGAGGGCCTAGCTCCCGCACTGTGGCCAGCAGCCTGCGGTTACGCTCCCACCCCACCTCGGTGCTCCCAGCCTTGCAGCCTCCATCTCTCCTGCGAGGTCTACCATCCCCGCCTCCGCTCCTTGTGCCCATTTCTGGATTAGTTAGGGTGCTGGGAGGCAATGGAAACCACCAGGTATTTGAATATATAGAATTTAATGTGAAGAATTGTTAGCTATGAAAATGAGGTTTGAAAGAGAACGCTAAGGTTCTCAGAAGTAGCAGCTGCAGGAAGCAGTCACCTTCCATAGGGCTGAGGGCTCCAGGGAAGAAATTGGAATTATTAAAACCCTAAGACACTTGGAGGAGGGGCCTGGCAGAGGTGGGACCCAGATATCTAGGAGTGTGCTCGGGGAGACCGCCAGTTGGTGCTGGTGCCTCCAAGCTCAGAGCACACTCTGCGGCTGAGACCCAGACTTTGAGGAGGGGATGCCAGATGGTTCGCACAGTGTCCCTGGTCAGGGAACTCTGCGAAATGAAAAATCTGCAGCATAGATTCAGTGGCTGCTTTGGGAAGGAACTTCTGCTTTGGGGGAGAAGTCTTGTGAGGTGATCACCTGAGCAGAAAAGTGGTGGGGATGAGATGCGCAGGACCATCAGCCTTCCAGCCTCTTGAGTGCCCCCTTGTGGCAGAGTCTATTAGGGACGCTGGCAAAGGAAAAAAGTGGTTTTTAGAGTCACCCAGTAGCACCCAGCTGGGGCTTCATGCTGGTGCGTGGTGTGTCCTCCTACTGACAGGCCCACACAGGACCCCACGGCAACACAGCCTGGAGATATCAATGGTAGTTGGAAGCATGCTCACTCATGTTTTGTCCAAAGAGCTGTTGTGTGACTTTCATCTGACACTGCTCTAAGACAGGCACAGTGAGCCAGGAGGATGGGTTTGAGGATGGGTGTGGATGAGAGACACCAGGGGGAATGCAGAATCCATCCTCCCATCCAGGGCTGGAGGTTGCATGACAGGGACACACAAAACAGCAGTGCCTTCTGGGAATAAATCATCTTCCCAAATGAATTGATTTCTGAAGGAAAATTCTCCCAACTTGCTGGTTCTGCTGGAATCCCAGGAGCGTACAGTACTAGGGCTCAGGTGGGTTTGACCTTGCCATGACGCTGGGGCAGCAGGCAGGCCGGCAGGTAGGCAAGTGCTGTGCTTCCCCCTCTGGGGCCAAGGAAACTGAAGAGCAATGGAGATGGTATTAGCAAAATTCCTGAGACCTTAGTTACTTGATTTGCTAGTCCCAGGAAAGAAAAAGAGGGAGCCTGTAGGAGTCAAAGGGATGACAGGCTCAGGATGGCCCCACCCCCACAGAAGAATCAGACTCCAGGCCAGGCTGGCTCTCCATCAACACAGCCCCAGGCTGGGAACCCGAGGGCATGGCTAGGCTGGGTCCCGTAAGGGGCTGCTAATTGCTCTGATTGCAACTCCAGGGCACAGTGTTTCTGGAACTGCAGAACTCTGACAGAGAAGGAAATACCAGTGGAACATTTTTGATGAATAATTCAGTGAGATGAAATGGGAAATGAGAAAGTTTTCTCTCCCCTAAAGTGGAATTTGAAAAAACAGAGAGGGAGGGAGGGAGGGAGGGAGGGAGGGAGAGAGAGAGAGAGAGGGAGAGAGAGAGAGAGAGAGAGAGAGAGAGAGAAACAATAATAGCAGCAAGACTGAGCATTCTGGTCTCTCCATAGAAAAACTTTTTATTTGCATCACGGGAGGACAGCACACTACGGCCGCTCTCCACAATCTGCAGCATTTGAGCTGAGGGAGGACAACACTTGGGTCACCGGGGATTGATGACAAATTTGATTTCATCTCTGCCACCTCCCCTGTCAAACACTTATTCTACAAATATTAATTGTTCAACTACCAAAAGTCAAGCATTGCACTGGGTATTAGAGAATCTGCAGTGAAGAAAATGGACATTGTTCTTTTTTGGTAGAGTATGTGGAAGTAGGAGGGGGAGGGATTCATACATTAGATGAAAAGACACAGTAGGTGGTAATTTTATCCACACAATTGAAGATACACACTGGATTGGCCTGGGTTCAACCAGGAAGAGAGAAACTACCCTGAGGACTTAGAGCAGAGGGAATTGAATGCAGGGGGTTTGCCATTTACATGAAGCTAGAAATGGAGAGAAATCTGGGTTAGTAAAGGAATCCAGAGATTATCAGCAGCAGGAAATCACTCAACAAAAGGACAAAGAGATGGGTGATGCTGTGGGAGTTCAGGTTCTGGGCCCATCTGGGAGGGGGAACCAGAACCAAGAGTTGGCCAAGGAGGACTTGGACCATGGAGTGTGGGTTTCTAATATGAGTGGAAGATGTGGGAACTTAGGCCTCCATGCAGGTGAAGTCAAAGTCAAAAGAGAAGGGAGAAAACCTGAGCCTGCCCCCCTCCCCCTCCGCCTCCTTCCTTCCTAACACCCATCACACGCAGAGGTGCTGCAGAAATCAGGAGCTAGGTAGCCTAGGAAACAGCTATAGTGGTCAGTCCCCCAGAAGTACAGTGTGGTCCAGAAGAAGGGAGGGGAGTGGGTCTGAGGGCAAATAGGTATGGGAGTATCAGCACTTCTGTGAAGGAAAAGAACAGATCTCATGGTGGAGAATTAAAGAGGTAGTGTCATTAAATTGGATCTTCTTTGAGGAAATTAAGCTGACATAAAGTTCTACAAGGAGATACGCAAGCCAGGAGTTGGGAGGACAGGAGAGGGACAGCTTTCCTGGCTTTTCAAAGACCCTGAGTCTAGCAGTATGTACGGGTGTGGTGAGGACAGGGGAGGGCTGAAGGTTACTTCAAGAAACTGGGGTTTCAGAGGAAAAATTCACATCAGATTATCTTCAACAGAAAAATTTTGAAAGGGTCAAAAAAAAAAAAACCCTCACATAATGCCTATTTACTTTTAAACAAAGCAAAAGCAACAAAACCTTCCACGTACTCCAAGAATATGTAGACAATTTCCTTTGTGAATGGACTAATACTGTATTTATGGCATTCCCTCAGAACAAAGCTCTGCCCTCACAGAGTCTATGAAGAAATCTTTAATATAACAGGTTGTTTTTTCTGGATCAACTTTGTCTAAATCCCCTAGGTGACCATTTGTGGAAATGAGTGGCAATTCTTGACTCCATTTTCACCTCTTTTACAATATGACTTCTTGCTTACATCCCTCTCTCACTTCCAGTGGAACCCTATCAGACTTATGTAAATGCCTGAGAAAGTGTGACTTGTTTTAAATGCATTTCAAACCACCCTTGTATGCACAGTTAATCTTGTTTTGTGCTTCTTGTGAATATATTTTAGTTTATCTTAAATTTTAATGAGATATAATTCTTAGGAATAGATTGTTCCATAAACTGCAGACTTCCATGGAGCCTAGTACAATGTCATGAAAACACAATTGCATGCAACTTTTATGAGTAATAATTTAGTAAATCAATGTTTTATTAAAAAATTTAAACTGTATAACCAAAAGTATGTTAATTGATATAGGGGCTAAAGTGATATTAGGAAGTTCTCTTTCTAGTCATGATGGAATAACTAGAACCACATTTATCTTCTCACTGTTAACAACTAGAAAACAACAAAATATACAAGGCAACAGATTTTAGATCTCCAGCAACACTGATCCCTGAGAAAAAGATCAAACATGATAAGCTTATTATCACCCCAGTTTTCTGATTGGAGGTGTCATCTGCAGGGAAGGGGATTCCAAGCAGAGTATAGTTCTTTGAGTTGAAGGAGTGGACGTTGTCACTCAGAAGACCTAGAGAGGCCGACATTTTCAAGGTATGGTATAGTGAGCACTAGCTTCAGAGAGGTAGCTGGAGCTCCCCTCAGTCTGCTGCTTATTACGTTGCAGATACCCCTTTGTGAAGGGGAGGCACCTTTTCCCTCATCCCCACTTACATGCAACCCCTGAGACTCAGGCCCCAGTGCAGACATCCTGAGCAGGGGGGCCACTGGGAGCCACGGGCAGAGCTGAGGGGCCAAGTGGAGCTGTGGACATGGGAACAGGCACGCCCACAACGCTTGCGATTCCAGTTTCAACTTGCACCCCGGGACTTGGAGGAGACGCATGGAGGAAAAACATGTGGACACTAGAAGAGGTACTCTGCAGAGACATGGGCGAGACTTGTGGGGAGGTGTCATAGTGCCAGTCATTACCCTGGATGTTGCTCATTTTCTCTCTCTCCTCTGTCCCAGCTCTCTTGGGCCTGTCTGACCCTTCCTTGTGGTTCCCTGCCAGAAGCTACCTTAAACTTGTACCAAGTTTTCAGGCCTCAGAAGCCCCATCTCAGGTCAAGCATGTTTGGTGAGGCATTTGCTAACAAGGGGATGGGTCATTTTCAGAGTTTTCTTAGGAATACCCTTCCTTCTCTTTCTGCACACCAATTCTATTAAAATCCCTTCACACTAAGAATATGCTTCCTTTGCCTTGGGGCACTCAAGTGGCAGAATGCTTTTCAGAGTGTGTGCCTCGTAACAGTTTGAGGCCCCTGGGTACCCGCTGCATATTAATAATTACTAAATCACACAAGGTACTGGAAATAGTAAATATGTGGGTATATAGATAGGTAGATTTTCCCTCATTTTTATCAATTACATAAAATTAAATTGTTAATAATACATTTTGTGTTTTGTAGACTACATAGAAGCAAAATCTATCCCAACAGCACAAGAGACAGACTGGGCAGATAGCAGGGTGCTGTGGTGAGGCTGTTATACTACATGATGTGATTGTATTTGAAGATACACTGGAAAAAGTTAAAGGTATGTTTTGTGAACTTGAGCAACCAAGAAAAAACCCTACAAATAGGCAGCTCTCCTGCCCACCTGTGACTACACAGGTGCCTCTCCTTTTCTCCTTTTCCTACTAAACCTGTCTTTTTTGAGATGCAAAAAGAACACCAATCAAAAAGGTATACTTAATAAGTCTAAAAAATAGAAAGGAAGAAAAAGAGAAAATAATGGAAAAAACAACAGAAGGGATGGTAGAAAATCAACAGCAAGATAGTAGCTTAAATCCAATAGTATGGATAATTACACTGAATATAAATTTTCTAAGGACTCCAGTGAAAGACAAACAGTTAGGCTGGAACTTAAAAAGCAAGACCTAATTATGTGCCATCTAAAAGAAACACACTTGAAAAAATCTATACACAGATAGGTTAAAAGTTAAAGAACAGAAAATTTTAGACTGAGTAGACACGAATAATCACCAGAAAGCTATCAGGCAAAGTAGGGTTCAGGACTAGCAATTATTACTTTGGATAAATATGGAAAGTCCATAATTATAAAAGCATTAAATGATTAAGAAAATAAAAGTCCTGAATGTGAACCCACCCAATCACAGACCTTCAAAATGCATAATTCAAGGACAGAGCTGGAAGGAGAAATAGACAATTCCACAGTTATGATGGGAGACCTCAGTCTTCTTTCAGTGAATCCATGAGGCCAGGGAAGGCTTGACACAAACTACCAAACAACTCGACTTAATTGACATTTGTAGACTCACTTTATCCAACAAAAGTAGAAGAGTCTTTCAAATGTACATGGAACCTTCTCCAAGGTAGACCACGTTCTGGATCACAAAAAACAAAAACACAAAAAACCTTTGAAGAGACTTCTGCCCTTTCCTCTTTTTCCTTCTTACTGCCTGACAGGGCTACAGTGACTGGAGTCTCACGAGCCATCTTGGGACCATGAATTGACCTGGGTGATGCAAGAGCAAAAAAACAGCAGCAGAGACGAAGGCCGGGTCCCTGGTGACTCTGGAGCCGCCATTCCAGCTGTGATCTGGGAGTGTCTGGATTTGCTTTATGACAAAAATAAATAAATCCATTATCTTGCTGAAGCTGAGTTTTCTGTTATGTAAGGTCAAATCTAATCTTCATTGATCATTTTTAACCTCTTCATAGGTATATCTCCAGGGTTTTAGTACCTGGCCTATCATGGATATACAATTTACACTTGCTGAGTGAAAGAATGAGATCCAATTAACAAATGAGAGAAAAAATAATAATCTTCCCTTCCTTCTCTTCTCCTCCCTCCTTTCCCTTTTTCTTTTAAATACAAACAACCTTTGCAAACCTCTCAGTCCTTTAAACCTTAGAATGTTTTCTATCTGTAAGTCGTCATCAACCAAACAATACATAACCTTGTTTTATGTGTGTTTCTGCTTAAAGACACCTTATTTAGTCTATATTGTTGGATGGCTCACATTAACTCAGAGCCAACACCACTGTGATTCACACCTGAACAAAGCTCATTTAACACCTGTCTTCTCCATGAAGCACATCACGCTCTTCCTGCTCTTGGGAACACTAGCCAGCACTCCCTCTGGGTGGTGGCCATTTTAAACAGGGAAATCACCAAACAGTAGACACCTGCAAGAAACCTGCACTAAACACGCGGCAGCAAGGACGCTAAGGCTGAAACAGCTCCCCCCGCCCCCACACCCCAACACACATACCTCAGCTGGGAGTGTGTGCCCACGGCGACTCCAACTTTCCCCTGTTCCTCACAAGTCCGCAAAAGACCCCCGAAAGCACCACAAGGGTTCACTTTAGGGTTTACAAATAAATTTTACCAGGTAGGTAAATTCACAAGAATTTAGAAATAATGAGATGGATTGTGTGTGGCATGAACACTCAGATTGTTCTCAACTTTTCTTTCCTGAAAAATACAATTTCCCAATAAATTCCGTGTGCAGACGCTTCAAGATGATCTCCTTGGCATATCTCCTATATAAGGGGCTTCTCCCTTTTCTCACTCCCACCTCTCCCATACCCTCCGCCTCCCTTTGTTCCCTCTGATTCTTTACCTCTTTCTCCTTTTCCTCATACCCTCAGTTGTTGAAAAATCCAAAGTCTCAAAATCATGGGAGAAGACAAGGCTGGGAAGGAAGGGAAGGACACAAACTTGATACCAGGCCATGTGTTCTCACCTCTCCCCAGCCCATAAGCCGTCATTTGCAAAGACCACTAAATTATCCATTTTAAAGATTTCGTTTTAACAAATGAGAAAGTCTTATGTTATAAAAGAAGTAATTCAAAAGAAAACCACAGATCACATTTGTGGTAGCTCAAACCTGGCTGTAAATTATGTGACTCAAGAGATGAGATCTGTGTCTCTTTTCCTCAGAATTGGACTGGGCCTGTTGACTGCTGGAGCAATGAAATATGGGAGGGACACTGCCCTCATTTCCAGGTTCTAGTCCTGAGAGACAGCAGCATTCTGTTTCTAAAAGAACCTCTTGAAATCCAGACATTGTGGGAGCTTAGTGGATGAACCCATGGGGAGAGAAATAGAGGCTCTGTCAGGACTTCCGGGCAGCAGCCAGCACTGATGTGAGGGAGCCATTTTGGAAATGGATAGTCCCACCATCCTCCTGCTTCCCCAGGAGCTGCCACACAGAGCAGGAAGGAGCTACTCCACGGAGCTCTGCTGAAATTGAAGATCCAGGAGCAAAGGAAAAGACTGTTGCTGTTTTAAGACAGTAAGCTTCACAGTGTTTTGATGTCCAGCAATATCTAGTTATGTAACTAGAAAATCTGTCCTGTGTGGCAAGTGGCAATGACGTTGTATTTGTATTTGTATTTTTACCAATTTTGGTTTTTCATGTTATTCTGCTTCTAACAAGGTGAATGATGAAATTCATCCAGGAGTTTCATGGCACCAAAAGAAAAGCTAAAAATTCCTCATCTCAATATATTCTTAGAATCATTTTTAATGCATAAAACAAAATATACCAATTAAGTAGAAATATTAAAACATTTGATCGAATACAGTGTGTGAAATAATAGAATCCAGTGGCGGGGGGTGTCCAATAACCTATAAATTTGAAATCTAATAAGCACAATTTTTTTTTCAGATAGCTACAACATTTAATGTGACATGATAGGGAACTATGAAGAGCTTTTATAGGGGTATCTTACTTATCTAACTGTGATTTGGTATGAATTACTGCAAGAGTGCTAGCTTTAGCTGCACATATACTAAAATTGGAACCATGCAGAGATTAGCATGATTCCTGAATAAGGACGAGGAATTTATAAGAAATTATTATAAGAAAAATTATAAAATGTTCAGGTAAATTTTTTTCACCCATGTTTACTCATTCCTAAATTTTATTCTCACACCTTAGAACTCTTTACTACCTAGTTGCATGGCAGTAGAATGACTTTGCATTCCTTGCTAAAGACCCTGAGTTTGAAAATAATCTTTCTCCCAAAACATACAGGAGTAGTAATAGAAACAGGTAAGACAAGCCTTGATCTCCCCACTGGGTAGACTGAATTTCATAAGCAGCAAGGCTCCTGTGACTTCCCAGAGCTGCTGCTTTTTCCCGCCCATGGCACCTGAACTTGGGCACTGACGCACAGCAGCATGTTTTGCTTGGACCCAAGGACCACTGATTCACTGCCAGCATTAAAGGCAGCTACCCGTCATCCATTTAGCACAGCAGATGACTTTGCTTCTGGAGTATGAGCTAGGCAGGGGCTACTGAGAGTGTAGTCCTGGTGCAGATGAACGACTCAGACCTGAAGCAAACAAACAGCAAGAGCCAGGCACGGGAGCGGGACCAGGAGGAGGCTGTCAGGGATGTGACTGGGGCCCAGGAAATGCTGCCACACAGGCTGGGGCCTGTCTATGTCTGGGCTGGATCTCTCCATGCACATCTTTTTCATTCCTGCCTTTTGGTGCAAACTGGCTTTCTTTGCTCTTTCATCTCTGAGGTAGAAAACGCCAACATTTAAATAAAGGCTCAAGTTTTGTATCTTCAAGCAACTGGAATGAGGTTTGTTCTACTCGCGTGTCCCTAAATCACAGAGATATGCTGGTTGGCTAATCAACTCTGGCCAGAAGGGAAGTCATGTTGCAAAAACTGGCCACTCCTATAGTAACCATGTACTTGGGGGATGGAAGTAAAAGTGGAGGAAAGTTCTAGAAGGAAAAATGCAGTGGCTGTGGAGCTGGGCTAAGCATTTACCCCACCTGGGTATAATGTCAAGGTGGAGGGGGTGTGGCCACATTCATTCCAGCCCATGATGGTGGCTGGAAATTGACCTGCTACAAAACTGAATGACTTTGCTGGTGGGTGACCCCAAGCAGAACTCACGACACTAGGAACAGTTTTTCAATAAATCTAAGAAATATATCTATCCTTTAAGGCTGTACTTTCTGGCATAGCAAAGACCTGCGTGGAGGGGCTTGACTAGGATGCTCCCTTGCAGGCAAAGTTCCTTAGCCTTGCTTTGGAGAAGGAAAGCTGGGCAAGGGGCCGCTCTCCCTGAGAGTAGGAGATGTGGCCTGAAGTTTCCACTAGAGATCCACTTTGGGAATCGGAGGAGAAAGAATTTTTTTTTTAATCCTAAAATTTTGTACTATGCACTATGGTGGTTCTCAAACTTTTCTCCTCAGGAATGCTACACTCTTTAAGATTTCTTAAGGCCCTCTGAGCATTTTTGACATGGGTTGTATCTAGGTATTTACTAGACACAAATTAAAACATATTTAAAAGATACTTAATTTACTAGTACATTTTAAAATAAAAATATAACCATGACATGTTAACATAAAAATGTTATTTTCATAAAAAGACTATTTTTGACAACAAAGAATAAAATAGTGAGAAGAGCGGCATTGTTTTCTGTCTTGCACCGGGCTGTAATGTCTGGCTTTGCAGAAGACAGCCAGACTCACGTCTGAGTCTCCAATTCAATCTGTTGCAAACTGTTGTTTTGTTTGAAGTCGATATGTAGTTGTAAAAGGCAGGAGTATGAAAATAGCCTTTTCAGAAAATTGTTGCTATTCTTTGGTATTGCATTAAAACTTGACAAGTGCTAGTTTATTAAAATTAGTTGCAATGTGGAATCTAAAACCATAGCATAAACTTTTCATTTACTTTCACATTGGAATCTTGCATGAACATAACATTCAAGTCATCTACTGTCACATTAAAAATCTTCCAGGCTTGCTGTTGTGACATCATGCATTGGTCACTTGAATGAAAATTTCTTCCATGACTTCTGCTGATCTTCTAAACATTGAAGCTTTTTATTCTGTCATTTCAAAGAACAACCTGTGGTAACTCTATCACTAGTCACATAAGTGTCTAAGCAATGGGACAAGTTCAGAGTGGCAAATACAAGTTTTACAAAATTTTAGTTATTGCTGAAAGCAAAACAAATAACTGTTGGTTATTTTCTTAGAAGTGACAGGCTCACTTGGTTGTTTTTTTTTTTTTTTTGAGAGCGTCTGCCAAATAGCTAAGTCTGTAAGTTGCGCCTGTCAGTAAAAAGGGTGTTTCATGAACATAAGAGTGGCTAGTTCCCCTCACCACTGAAATAACTGCACAGTCACTGAACATGGAGATGAGCGGGGTGCTTCAGGTGCAGTTTTAAGTTCCTAATGTGTACTTCCCACTAGTCCCATAGAATACTGTAGAACAATAAGGGAATGCATACTTGAGAACTGCAATGAAATAAAGAATTTTTTGCTGGTTCATCAAAGATGTTCTTAATGGCAACTGGAATTTTTTCTCTTTGAATCCAAGGTGGGGAAGGATGCGACAACCATCGGGCCAGCCGGTGCCACTGCCTTGATCCATGCCAAGGCACTGGGCGCGTTGCCCCCATTGCTTCTGCACCACCCAAGCACATGCCAACCCAGTGGAAAAGGTGGGTGAAGTATGGTTTAAAATTACTACAAAAATGGTTTTGATCTTTCAAACCATACTTCTAACCCACTGACCCATGGTTTACAAAGCATTTCCCCATGAATACCTCTTTTGATCTTTCTAGAAGCCCTCTGAGATGGACATTCCTGGGTACCCCCTTTAAGATGAGGAAAATTAAGCTCTGAGAGGTTAAATGTCCTGTCCCTGGAGAGCCAGGAGCTGGGAAGGACTAGAAGGAAATTTTCGTCATTACTCCTGTGGTTCTTGGCAGAACACAGGTGGAAAGCACCCCATGTCTGCCCTGACTCCACCTGTCTAGCCTTAGGAGGCACAGAGGGTACCCAAACACATGGGTGTATGTGTAGCAGCAAACATGAAGTAGGGGGTCAAGGCAGTCTTTTGGGGTGACCTCAGAAGCAAGCCGGCAGTGGAGTGATGTTGCTCCCCATCTTTGGAGCCCTGATCTCTAATAGCATGACTCACGGAAGATTCCTGGAGGCTGGTGTGACTGACTCCTCTCCGCAGATCTCAGAGATGGGGACCAGCAGTGTGGCCAAATTCCAGAGATGTGTAGAAATTCCAGTGTGGACCTGGCATTTTTAAGCAGCATTAGTCCAGTGTGCCAGGTCAACATGCTTCCACTGCTAGGACTGGAGAATCTTCCCAGGACTCATTGCCGTCCTGGGGAAGGAAAGCAGACAAAAGAAAAAACTCACAGCACTAGCTACGAGGTGGCATGACAAAGCAAGAAGTGGCCCCAGGGTCCTCCCTGGTGGCGCGGCAGTTAAGTGCTGTGCTGTGGAGCTGTCGGCAGCGGTGACATGAGTTTGATGCCCAGCTGTGGAGATTCCTACATGGCGAGGCAGAGCTCTCCTGCCTGGCCCGCTGCTCCCCTCAGCAGTGTATTTCCGTTGATTTGCCTGTTCTGCTCCCCACCCCGTCTCTGGTGAACCCTCTCACCGCCCCATGCCTCTGGCCTGTACCCCCGCTTGTATGCATAAATAAATCTTGAAAAAAAAAAAGTGGCCCCAGGGGACCATCACAGGGCTCAATAATGGTTTCTATCTCCTGCGTCCCTAGAAGCACAAGTGAAGCTGACTCATCAGAATGAAGCAGAACACCAAACTCTAGATGTTACATGAGGTCAGAGCATAACGCACTGTGCTGACATCACTCTGGCTGACATCATAGTGGGTCCCTAGACCCTGGGTCCTGTTTCCTCAAATATCCCCGGACCAAGATCCTGTGACTCAAGGCCCAAGATGGGGGCGGTGATGCCCCCGTAGAGGAGCAGAGCGGTGGCTAGGTCTGGGGAGGGCCAGACTGTCACCGGCAGGCACCTTGTATGTCACCTTGCATACAAGGAGCAGGGGTGCCCTTCACTAAGCAGTGCTGATGGGCAAGCCGGGCTGCCTTGGCGCCATGCAGCTGGGAGACAACTGCTGCTGGGCAGGCGGTCAGGTGCAGGCGGAGTCCTGGGGGGTGGAGGAGGTCTGGGCACCCAGGGGTAAGAAGGAGGTACTAGAAGGAGTAAGAAAAGAAGGGAGAGAGGGGCATAGCCTCCAGAATGACAAGACATTAGAAACACACTTGACCCACATTCTGAACACCGTTAGCTTTGGCTTTGGACAAAGACAAGCATCACTAGGCATCTCCCTGCTATTGCTTAGCTCTCGGAGGACATGTGACTCACAGAGCAGCAGGATCATAAAGAGCTTCCGACACTGTGCCGTGGCGCTCCCAGACACCAGAGGTCACGCTTCCCCCAGTCTCGGGACGAACCCAAATTTTCTGGCTATTTCCACCCCCTCCACTGTGCTGGCTCTTGCGCCCCTGCCTCGCCTCTGAGGAAGGACAGCCTGGTGTTTGCAGCACGTGGTCTCTCAAGTCAAACCAACCTGGGGTCCAGACTTTGCAGGGACCTCGAGCAGGGACCGAACCTTTCCCAGCCTAAGCTTTCTCACGTGAGACCTAGGGAGAGGATAGTACCGTCCCCATCACACTGGGACTAAATGACCTGATGCAGGGCAAACAATGCTTGTCTTATGTTGAACGCTCCAGAAAGACCCTTTATAATTAGTTCTGCTTCCTCAGAGAGCTGAAAGGAAGGCAGTTTCTCCTGAGAGACTCTGTAATATTAAGAGGGAGCCTCCTCTGCCCTTCGTGTGCATGGGGGTGAGAGGGATCCCCACGCTTTGGATGAAAGCTGAGTTTCCTGCACACTGCAGGGGTCCTTGACATCCTAGGTCAAGAAAAGATGCTGCTCACATGCCATTTTGCCATTTGAAAAGGGTATCCTCCTACATCCACTTTTTGAAATTCACAACAATTCTATCTCAGCTCTGATAAGATTGTCTATCACTATTCCTACTTACTGAGGAAGAAGTAGACCCACAGAAAGGAAAGGTATAACTTATCAAAAGTATTTAATCTTTTATAGAAATCACATTAAAGATATTTTTCATTGTGCTTTCTGACATCCCTTACATAAGTTCCCTTCAAAAGAAATTTCTTTCAGAATTTAGTGGCAGATAAATGCCCAGATCCCTAGATTTATGTGACCTGGATTTTATTTTCCCTTTTTGTCTGGGTATCAGAAGACTATGTAGCATATATTTAGTTCTCAAGCTCAGTGGTTACATATTTTTCACTATGCTGAGACCGGGCATGACTGGAAGAAGCGGAGGCACAGTCTGCGGCCCGCAGCAATTATAATTCTGTGGGGCAGCAAAGTGCTGGCCAAGACCCAGCCAGTGGGCACCAGGCAGGGCTTCCCAGGCTGAGCAGCCTAGTTTATAGACAGGGCCTCACGCCTACTATTTCTATAAACATCCTGAAGGAAAGGTGATTTAGCACTGCAGCCAAAACAGCAGTGCCCAGAACTCCAGCCCTTGGTAAAAAAGAGGGGACCGGCCTCCCGGGTGGTGCAGCGGATAAATGCTGCACTGTGGAGCTGTTGGCAGCGCGCAATGCGAGTTCGACGCCCTGTCTGGGAGAATCCCACATGGTGCGGCAGACCTCTCCTGCCTCACCCGCTGCTCCCCTCAGCAGTGTATTTCTGATCTGCCTGTTCTGCTCCCTACTCTGTCTCTGGTGAACCCTCTCGCCGCCCCACGCTTCTGGCCTGTACCCCAGCTTGTATGAATAAATAAATCTTAAAAAAAAAAAAAAAAAAAGAGGGGACCCCTTCAAGAGCTCCACAGCTGGGAGTTTTCCCAGCCAACGAGAACTTTCCTTTCACCAACCTCCCAGCCAGCTTTTGGAATCAAAATCCATAGATAAAACGTTTCCAGCTCGCCAAGGAAGCCCTAACCAAAAGAGTGAAATCAGGACCTGTGAATGGGCTGGGACTACTAGAGAGGCCAGGCTCTCCCCCAAATGCTTCCGCATCAGTTTCTTCTTGACCAGATTTGGAAATTCTGAAATTTTGTTGGATTTCAGTCATGCTTCTCTTCCAGTGCCCCCAAGACCGCCAACCTGTCTCCAGTCCTCGCCATGTGCTGGGGGCCCTCACTCCAGACCACCTGCCTTCTCAGGTGGGAAAATAACCATAACGGAGGCCTGGAGCCTCTGAGCCCCTGAAGCTAGTTCCCGGGTGCTGGTATTCTCACTGCAAAGCTGTTTCCTCCAGCAAGTGAAGCCTGAAGTTGATTTATGGCTCATTTTCAGTACACAATACTGTAATTTTGTGAAATGATAGCAGTATCGATTCCAGAAGATTTTCTCTTTGCTGAAATCCAGGCGGAGGTGCTAAATGGAGCCTGAACGTGAGTCCCAGCACTTGGCACTTCATCGATTTCGCCGGTCTGGTCCTCCACTTTGACGCGGCTAGTCAGGCCCCAGCAGAAGCGCGGTCTTTGTGGCCTGGCTCACAGGCCTCTTTCCGCCAGACCAGCAGGGGGCTGTGAGTAGGGGACTGGCTCCCCTATAGGCAGAGGGTCCCAACAGGACCCCCAAGGGGCTCATTCACATTAATCATGGGGAGGAGTAGATTTTGGATCCTCAGTTGAAGTACACTTGCTGTCTCCTCTGGTTGTCATTAAGACAGAAAAGGAAAGACTGCATTTATGATGGAAAACAAGACAGTGAATCAGTGGATGAAAGAGCAATGAAGGAGAGAGAAAGAGAAGAGAGAGGGAAGGACTGGCAGAAACAAGGAAGGAAATGGGGAGAGGAGAGGGACACTCCCATAAATCCCAGAAACCTCTGGCAAGGTGGGTGAGTCGTGATCTAGAATAGAGCTGAATGAGTTATGGGGTCCAGCATTAGTTTGAGATTAAGCTTCTGCGGTGGAGTTTGAGAAGGAGGTTTCTTGACAAAATTATGGAGTTGTCTTCCTGTCACCCTCAGTGCTGGACAGAAATTTTTCATAGCAAGATACCAGACTGGGGTTCTTAGCTAACAAGAGGCTAGTGACTTTGTAGGAGCACCACAACAGTCTGGGAGACAATCATGTGGTTATAAATGAGGAATCATAGGCTGTAGGCCTGAGATACTAAGACCGGAAGTCACTGGGCTATCCTAATGGGCAAAACCTGCTTCAGTGGCAAGGAAGGAGGAGATAGTTTCCCTATCCATTACTTCATTCACATCACAAATATTTATTGATCATATTATGAGGAGACACTATTGTTTCTTCTGGGGCTTCCAGACCAGCAGAAGAAGCAACCATTAGGTGAATCAATTCAAAAACACATGTGATTACAATGTGCTCTAAATTCTTTAAGGAAGAAAGTTAAGTTCTTAGAAGAGAGAGAAAAGGGTCCCAGTTAGTTGGGGGTGGGCCCAGAGTTAGAGAAATCCCTCCAGATCTGAGGAATGAGAGGAACCTGGTAGGGTGAAGTTGGGAAAGGGCTTTCATGTGCTTGTAAAGTCCGCAGACGTGTTACTTTGTGGGGCCTGAACAAGGCTAGTGTGGTGGGAACTGGGGGAACGAGCTGCACCCGGAGTCTCAGGGTTCCCCCGAGTATGCCAGGAAATCTGGTGGATTTTAAACAAGCGAGTGGTAGGATTTGAACTGCCTTTTAAAAAATACCTGTCACGTCTTAAAGTGCAAATTGGGCTGGAGAGAAGCTAGTGAAATGGGGAGACCAGTTAGAGGGTGGCCTTGTTCATCAGAGTAAGCAATAGTGATGCTGACTGCCTTTCTCTGGGGGACAGAGAAAGAAATGGATAGACTGGGGTTTCCTTTGAGGCAGAGTGGACAGGACTTGGTGATGGGACAGGAAGGGTGAAGGAGATGACTCTCAGGTCTCCACTGGAGACATCGTTTCCTGTGGGATACTTGGGAAGGTGGGAAGGATTAGGAAGCTTCTTTCCTGGCCCTGGAAGCCCACAAGTCCTCCAGGGCATCCGGGATGTACTCTCATGAAGAAGGGATTGTCCCATTTCCGCAGACTTGGCGAGTGTCCTGTCCCCCACCTCCCGGGTTCCCACCCCACCCCCACCCCGCTGGGGTGTGTGGGCTGAGGGGCATTGAAGAGGACAGCTTGGCAATGTCAGGCTTCACCCTGCAAAGAAGAAGCCCACAAGTCAGGGACATGGAAGGAGAAGTTGAAGGGCTGAGTTTTGGAAAAACATCTCCTTCTGGTGACCTCGAGACATTTGAGAGAGGAGTGCTGAGTCACCAAAGGGCTTGCTATAGGACACGATTCTGGTCGTTTATCTGTATAACCTACTTATAAAAGCGTGTGCACCATAAGACTTGTCTAGGGCAGCGATTTCCAAAGTTTTAAACCGTAAGTCACAGTGAGAAATACGCTTGTATACCGTCCTACCACATACACCCCACCCTAGCCTGACTGCATGTGAGTAACTGTAAACACTAGCAGTCTAGCTCACTACATGGATTTTATAGCTAATGGATTGTGACCTACAATTTACAAAGCACTGGCTCGACGTACAAACTCCACATGCTCAGGTGTCAAGCAGACAAAACTGCATCTTGTGGCCCTGCTTGATTTACTCCTCAGGAGTAGTTATTTTTTGTATTTACATTTTGTTTTAAACAACATAAATAATTTTGCTTTTACTTCTTTCTTGGGGGCTGTTTCCACCACATAGAACAATTGTCGGTGTCCTTCTCATAGAGGATGTGATGATCCAATAAGGTTCCAGTTACCTTCTATGTATCTATTATGTAGCTCAGTATCTAAACGTTTATTGGTACTTTTTGTGAGGGTCAGTTTCTTTAAAAAAAAAAAAAAGGATCATGTCAATAACAGGTCTGGGTGACCTCTGGATTTCCTCATTTTTATTTATTGAGAAAAGTTGTTTTGTGTCTCTTTAAGGAGTGGGAAATGGTAAGAGTAGGAATCTGGGTCCATAAACTATTTTAATAAATAGACATTTTAATAAAATTGGATTTGCTTAAGCAGATACTGTTTCCCCTAAGCTGATGCCACCAATCTGAATGTAGCCAAGTGCTGGGGATTTGGGGAAGAGATGGGGAGAAATAGGGGCCCATTGCAGAGTTAGCTTATTTTTGGTATACATTTGGCTTGACCTTCAGCCTCAAGTACAATGTGCCTTAGAGTCTCAGCTGACTTCATTTTCAAAATAAAACCTTTAAAAAAATAAAGTTCATAAAGGAATGTTGTAGGAAATACATCAGACACTAACAAATCATGAGAAAAAGGGAAGAAGGGAGGGAGGGACTAAGGGAGAGAGAAAAAAGAAAAACTCGACCAAAATCCCACCCCCTGTAGAAAACCACTAATGTCATTGTGGTATGTATCTGTCAGTTAATTCCTCAAATTGCTTCTGGTCTTACCCACACACGTTTTTCATGATTAGTTCTTGTTCTTTCAGCTCAATAAAATTCTCACCTTTACCTGACCTAATGGCATCCCTTGAATTCTGGGTTTAGAGTTTGATTGTGTCTCGTCAACCTCTCTGTAACATAGATAGGTAGCTATAAAATCTTTGATCCACTTCATACCCAGTCTTGGTGCAGTAATCCCTATACAGTGTGGGAGTGGGATTACCTGACCATTAAGTTTTTGTTGTTGTTTTCCCACTGGACTTTAAAAATGTAGAACTTCCTGACAGTAGCATCTAAGACCGATTTCTGTTATACCCCCAAGATTTATCACAATGTTGGGCACACAGTAGGTGCTCAATAAATGTGCAGTGGAACTGAAGAATGCTGAGTTCATTATTGGGTCACTCCCAAGGACAAGTGAGAACATTTATTGATGATTTAGTCCAGGCAGCTGGGCTTTTAGAACAGATGAGTCAGCCTGGAGTGATTAACCCCCCCCACCAAAAAAAAAACACAAAAGAGGGTCCGATCCTGTGTTTTACTGCCAAGAAAGCCATTATGATCCCTAATGGGAAGTCCAAAAATCTCTGGTCTCATGACGGTAGGAGACCATCCCAGGCCTGCACGGAGATGCAGGGGACGGTGGTACACTCACCCCCTGAGCCCCATGGAAGCTGGGGTGCTAGCTGGGAGGAGCAGGGTGTTTCTTACACCCTCACCCTCTCTTTTAAAAACACTGCCCAAGAGTTTGGCCTGCTCCTGTAACAAGGACAGGCTTAGAACTTTTCTCCTCATTTCCAGTCTTTAATCCCCCTCAATCTGCCTGGGCCTGTGTGCTCTGGCCTGGAGATCCGGGCTCTGTCATTTGTTCTCAGCTGCAGAGGTCTATTTGCTGTTGGATCAACCGACATGAAACCCCGAGGACTTCTCCAGGTGGACCCTGACTCTAATGGAAAGGCAGGCGGGGAGGGGACGTGCCACAGGTCTGCGGCCTGCCACCCATGATGTTTTCCTATAGCTGACTTAGGAAAAGTCCCTCCCCTGGGCTCGCTCCTTTCCAGATCGGCTTCTCCCAAGTGACCTCCACCATCATACACCGAGGGGCTCCCTGGGGCAGAGATCCTCAGGTGCTCCTGTGTCTCTGCGGCTGGCTCCACGCGCGCTTTTATGCCCAACAGCCCGCGCTGTGGGTCTCTCTGAAGGCTGCCCTGGGACTACCGAGCCATCGCACAGGCACACGGGGGGCGGAAAGTCTGAGCCTACCCCACGGACAGCCTACCCAATGACCCATGAGCATGTGGGGAGAAAGGCTGCAGCTCCTTTGCCCCCTCTCGGGATAATCCGAGGGAAGACCCGCGCTGGGCAGAGACCTCTGCAGGCCCGGGAAGCCAGCCTCCGTGTCCTGCTAGTTACAGCACCTCGGCCGGACCCTCCTTCTCTTCCCTGTCGAGCTGCCTCTCTTGTCACTATGTCCTGGGAATGCTTCTATATAAGCCCCTTTTATGCGAACCCTCATCTCCAGCTGGGCTCCTGAGAACCAGGATCTGGATAGCAGAGGTCCACGTGGTGGCCCACAGGCTAGATTCTCCACATCCATATTTTATGGGCCACTGGGGATTAGCTGGCTTACCCAGTGGGTTTTAATTTTATTTAAAATGATTTGTTTGTATATTTTAAGAGGAAAGGAGGGGTTCGGACATGGAGGACGTATTTGAGAGGTACTTGAGGAAAACGAACAATTTTTCCTGACGCTGAAACTCAAAAGGAACCCTCAGGCAAAGAGAGTGTCAGCTGCAAAGGGAAAACAATTAGGGAGGGAGACATGAGGGGTGGGGGTGGGGGAGCCAGACCTAAGTGGCTTTAAAGATGGCAGTGGAGGTGACATAGGCATCAGTGGTGTCCCACACTGGCAGCCCCTAGGACTTCCGGGGGTGCTGAGGCAGTGCCCACCATGCCTCAGGGTCGAGCTGAGAGAGCGTCCCGCCTGGACTGCTGTGAGGACCAGAGCTGACCCCTTCTGTGAGCGCCCAACGAGTGCGGGTGATGGCCAGCAGGACTGACACCTGTCAGAGGCCCACGGCTTTCCCTACCTGCCTGCCCTGGGGGCACCATTTCAGAGTCCAGGACACTGCAGTGACCTCCAGAGTGGGCTGAGGGGTGTTGGGGGAAGGGATACCAATGGGGTCTGCCCGGTCCATGAATTAACGCGGCCTCAGAAAAGCCAAGCAGAGGCCTGCGAAGCAGACGCTCACGTATATCCCTGACAATGGACCCCATGCCCTATTTTTGCTTCAGATGATTCTACTTTATTTCTAAACGTTGACACCAATAATTTGTCCTGTGTTTCTGTGGACTCTAGAGGCAGCATCAGACTCTGCTCAGCAGATAAATATGCTCTCTTAGACCCCCCTTTCTTTCAGTTTATGGAGGATTTAAGTCTTTGTTTTGTCAGAGGAAAAGAAAAAATGGGATACTTATTCCGGCATTAGAGATTACTATTGCGGGATATTGCACCATGTCTTTTTTTTCTGGTGAATTATTAATAAAGCCTGTTTTTATTTAATGCCTACTAATAATTTCTAAAAACAGATCTACAACTTCAGCCATAAATGCATGGCCATGAATCACTCTACTGAAGCCCAATTATACGGTTAGCAAAAATCTCTGACAATAAAACAACTCCATCTTTTCAACTTTCCTTTCTGGAATCCCTGCAGAATGGCAGGCAGACCAGAGCAAGACCAAGGCAGGCAAGCAGTGGAGGTTGAAACGAAATGTCCAGGTGAGTCTTCAAGGAACAGCAAAGAGGATGAACATCTGGGGAAGGCAGAGACCAGGACCTTCTTACTGCTGTCATCACGTCAGGAAGAGAGGGGCAGTCCCACAGAAGTGTGCCCAGCACCTCGGGGTGACCGAAAGAGATAAGAGTCCTACCCCTAACTAGACAAGCAGAAAATGATTCAAAGAGGACTGGGAGGTGGCAAATCAGGGATGGGATTGATGGGACAGATTTGGCGCTGGCCTTCCGCACACTCTTTACTGCTGAGTCAAATGGCCTCAAGATTCATACAGTTCATCTTGCTGCGGGGGCAGATGCCCTGGGGAGGTGGTGGGAGGTCAGGTGAGGGCATGCAGGCCCTCACAGCCCTGGTTACAGACAGCGGTGGGGAGACAACGCAGGTCATAAGCAAGGATGGGGCATAAGTAGCTTTCCGTTGCAGAAGGAGTCCTCCGAGAGCAGCATGAAAATGGCTGCGAAGATGGAGGGCAGCCAGCCAGGACGCATGCTCACGAGGGCCCAGGTCGCAGCTGTCTAGGGCAAGCTAAACGGCGGCAGGGGTGGTGGAGACAGGAGTCCCGAGCCAGTGTGAGACACAGAGATAAATTGCTCTGTCTGATCCTTCGCTGAGCTCTGGCTGTTTCTCTCTCGTCTCCAAACTGCTCTTCTCACCGTCATGCTTCAGCAAGACGAAACTTTACTATTGGCATATCCACGCCATAAATTCTCACCTCTCGTGTCTCTAGAAGAAAGAGCCTTTTCTTTTTCTTCAACTGTTAACACCTGGCCCAACTGTCGTGCCGAATGGGACCCACCCTCCAGAGGAGCTTCCCCCCGCCCTGGCAGAAGGCCGTTGTGGCCTGTGCCTTCACAGCAAGCCTGGGGAGAGCAAGGCTGGGGTGCACAGAGTGGGGTGTTTCCATGCACGAGTCATCTTCAGACTCTTTGTTCACACTGGGGGTTTTGCAGAGGGCAGAGAAGCGGATGAGGGAGGATGGGCTGGTACCAGCTGCCCAGCGCCACACCCCGCTGGGCAACGAGGCTGCCTAAGGGCGACACACTCGCGTGTGTGCTGAGCAGTCTGTGGGTGTTCTCCACCCACACACGCCACCACCTTCCAGTCTTCCTCTCAGCTGTGCAAACCTTTCCTTGAATGACATTCGGACAGATACCATGGGCCTTCCCAAGGGTTCCCTGTGAGTTGTGGTGGCCCCACTAGGTCGGCAGCTCTTGGTAGCTGCCTGGTCCGCCCGCCCAGCACCCCTCCCAGCTCACCATGTGCGTTTTGGGGCTGACATCTCCCCGAGGCCAGTGTGACTCCACTGATCCACCTTCGTACCCCCCTGGCCCCTGCACAGCCCTGGCGGGGGAGTTACAATATACTCGTACCCAAGCTCTTCCCTGTCGTTGTCTCATCTTCCTGCTCCCACAGTTGTGACTGCCCTTTCTGCCAGTTTGGAGGACGGCTTGCAGGTGACCCTCCATGGCCGCGGGGTGCTGGCCTCACAGGGGCATTCAGGAAACCTCAGAGGGGCATTCAGGAAAGCAGATACCCGCAGACCCTGGGGAATAGGTCTCTGTCCCAGGTGGACCCATATCAGTGGGACTCCCTTTGTCCCCTGGCCCCAGAGGGCAAGAGCCCCGTGCTCCCCAGGTGTGGTCCCAGACAAATACCCTCAGGGAAGCAAGTGTGAAGCTAGCGCCAGGACAGGCAACCCCAGCAGCAGTCTGCCCGGCCTGCGGCCCCAGCTCCCGCAGAGGATTCACCGAAGGCCCCAGGCCTGCAAAAGTTCAGGCCCAAGTTGGCGGCTGCAGCTCCACCGGAAGGCAGCCCTTCCTGCCCACCCTCCCGGCTCCAGCCCTCCCGGCTCAGGGGGGTGGATAGTGCCCCAGAGACCTAAAACTGGGGTGTGTACACACAGCTCCCGGCCAGGTCTAGCTCCCTTCCCTGGAACTGGAACAATCTGGAGGCACCCACAGGGGCCAGCTCCCCTCATCAATTCTGCATCTTCCTGAAAATGTACTTTTAAGCCCCTTAATTGCATTTCAGAGATAACCCTGCAAGCAAAGTGGCAGGAAGAGAAACCATAGAGAGAGGTTGGTGGTCAGGCTCTTTGTTTTAAATCAATCAAACATCTGCGACTAATGCAGCTTTGGGCTACTCCTCAGGAAGCATTAGCCCTATTAGTAGGGGCTGGCAGGAACACAAAATAAGATATTTATGGGCTGGGCACGTGCGCATTACCAGCGGGACCACGGCCGGGGAGGAGAGCGGCACAGGTCAGCATGTCTGCTCGCCTCACCCCGCCTCACCCTGGGGTCCATGTCAGGCTGGGGGACGGAGAGCCCCAGGTTCTCCATCTCAGCGCCATACACACCCAGCACATTTCCACTTGGTGGTGAGGACTCCTCCTCCCAGTTCCCCACAGCTGGGAGCTGAGGGCAAGTCACCCCATTTCTCAGTGTGCTATGGGCCTTGGTTGTAAAGTGCCAGATCTGGAGGTGTCCTCTGCAGTCTCCCCCCTGAGCATACAGATGTGAGTGGTGGGTGGGAAAGTCTGCTATTTGCAACCACAGCTGTGCCAGTTAATCCCAAGACCCCTGGGGGGCCTGGGAGCTGCATTTGGAAGTCAGAGTGGAGTGGAGAAAGGACTGGTGCTCTCAGAAGGGCGAGAGCCAACAGGAGGGAGACAGGAGGGTGGGAGGTGACACACACTCAGTGCCAAGAGCGGGGAAGCAGCTGACGGAATGGCTGCGTGAAGACAGGACACCTGTCCCGCCGTGCCAGGTGGTTGGCCAGCTCTTCAGTGAAAGCTCTGCCGTAAGTGGTCACCTTGTGCTTGGGGTTGCTTTGGAAGAAGACTCGAGGAGGAATTGTGCCTCACATTGGATAAAAAATAAGGGTGAAGATAGAAGATTCACAAACGGCAGAGATGGGGTAAGAATTTCAGAAATATTGAGCCAGGCTTCTGGGGTGGCCAGTGGGGTAGGCGGGGCCAGGCCACCTCAGTTGACACTGGGGTTCCCACGAGCAATGACAGATAAAGACAGGCCAGCCTCCCCCCTCACTTTCTCAGTACTGTGACTGACACTGTGTGCTGGAAAGAACCAGTGGGGAAACTGGGGATAGACGCAGCTGACTTTGTTATCCCCTCCTACTGGGATCCATCGAGAAGCAAGATGAAGGCTCTTCCCAGGACTGTTGTGCCCCTTCCACGAGATCTTGGATATTTGTCAGGGGCTGCACCCACTAACTACTGTTGTACAACAAACCTCCTGAGACACGGTTGCTTAAAACAACTGCCATTTTGTGCTCCATTTCTGTAGTTCGAACTAGGCCGGGCAGATGTTTGTCACTACCCGTGATCACTCATCAAGCTTTAGCCCTGGGAGGCTCACCCCCAACACCCCCTGCCTTCTCTTCGCCAACTCCTCCTCTTCCTTTTGCTCTCACCACAAATGTCCCGTCCTTGGCGAGGTCTCCCCTGCCACCTGTGCCTCCAAGCTGAAGACCCCCATGTGCTCGGGTGTGGGTGGGTAGTGCTCTTCAGCGAGGCCTGAAATCGAATATCTTGCTGGTCTAGAGGTCCTGAGCCCCCAAACCACTTCCACGGGTGAGGAAAAGCATTCTTGCTATTCCTGTCTATTGAGTCCTCAGAATCTGGGGGCCAAGGCTTCCTGTGGAAATTTCTCAAAGGAAAGCATGATATTTGGGGAGGAACGTGACACCCACCTTTCTGGAGGACTTTCCAGGACCTGTCTGCCCCCAATGAACTGACTCTTGCTGTTCAGCATCAGCTCTAATTTGCTGGATGAGGCAAGGCCTTTGACTTCTCCCCCCAAAGGCGCCATCTTTATGGCTTGGAGAACCCCTCCCACATGTCCAGACCAGGAGGGCCTGCCTCTGGGCCCAGGTCCCCGAGGGCAACTCTCTGAATATACTGGAAAGGAAGTTGGAGAAAGAAATAAAGCTTATTCTAATAGTCTTTCACCCTGCTCCATTTACTCTCTCTGGCCCACTTCCCATCCTGCAGAGGGAGTGGCTCCTGAATTACGGCACTGGACTGGAAATGAGGGTGAGAGTAATTGACTGTGGGCAGCGTTCCCTTTCAGAGGTGAGTGGCTCTAACCGTAGACAGCTGAGCAGGGCGTAGGCTGAGCAGATGCAGCCCTGAGCTTGGAGAGCAGCAACTTGCAAGTGAACCTCTACAGATGCTCCCGGGGCCAGCTGTGCCTTTGTGGAGGGCTCAGCGACCCTGTAGCTCCACCACCAGAGTCCTGCCTGGAGCTGTCCCTGCCCCTGCCCTGCTGCAGCCAGCACTCCAGAGGGAGGCGGGTCACACTGAGAAACCTCTGAGACCCAATTCCTTTATCTTCAAAACAGCATAAGTCACTGGATCTACTCAGCCTTCCTTGGGTAGTGGAGGTGGAAACCACATCTCAAAATTGATCTCCCACGGTGATTAAATCCTCTTACCCAGGCTAGAGGAAGGAAATTTAAACCAATACCCATAAATAGCCACAACCTTGTCGCGTAAACAGGTCATTTCAATACGAGGCGGGCAGGGCCAGGATGGCATGAAGCAAGGATGCTTGGGGTAGAGTGGGGTCCCCAAGTCCCTGGGGAGGTGGGCCAGCGCACGGCATGTCGCTGAGCCTCTGAGTCTGCTGTCCAGCTCTGCAGATGTCAGATGAGAGCTCACTATCTCAGAGGCACACAGACCAGGCATGAGAATTGATACACTCCCTCCCTGACCTTGTGGGGCCAGGTGTGGCCAGAGTCTCCAGTTTACAAGAGAAGCAGAAAATCTGGACTTAGTGTGAAATTTCCTAATATTTAGATGTTGGCAAACAGGTCCATTAAAATAGCAAAGTCTTCTGGTCCACACTTCGGGACTAAATCAAACACAGTGTGTGTATGCTTGTGACTGCAAGAAAGCGGACCTCCAGGTGCTTGACCTGGGAGAGCCAGGATTCCACCCCCCACAGGAGGAGAGAGGCTTGAGAATCCTGAGTCACTGACCCAGTACCCCGCCCCTGGGGCTGGGGTGAGAGGGGAGAGGCGGCAGGTGGATCAGACTGCTCTGAAACCTTGAGCGGAATTCTAGCTTAAAACCAAAACTGTAAGAGGCCGCCTCCTCCCCGCAGCCCCTCCCGCCCAGGCCCAGGCTGCTCTGCTGTAGGATGACTTGCAAGTTTTGCTGGCAAAGCGCCTCCCCTCCTGGCTGGGGCAGAAAGCTCCTCCAGCTGCAGCCGCCTTGCCAAGGCTGCCTCGCCTCACAGACCTAAGAGCAGGACTGTGAGGCACAGGGGTGTCCCGTTGTCCCCCCCATTCCCTCAGGGGCCCCTGGCTGCACAGCCCAGCTCTCCCAGTCCTTGGGGTACATGTTCCGCCCCTGACAGTGCATCTCCTTCCAGGCTCTCCTTCCCCCGCCATAGCCAGCTGGAGACGACCAACCAGGAGACATTGGCTAATTGATTGGGGTTTTATCGCTTCAGCTCCAAAGACAGTCAGGAAAGTGCCCAGATAGCTCTTTGGAAGGCGAAAGATGACTAAGGAGAAATGTTCTCCAATTGGTCTGAACGGTGCTCTCCTGCAATTGAAGGGGGGTCCTGAGTCCTCCCCCAACCCCTGCTTTCACCCAGGAGTTCATGAAAACATCTAGAGGAGTGAAGTCAGGTTTCCCAGCCCTGTGCCCTTCCTCTAAGGGGGAGTGGGCACCTCGGGGGTCAGGGTCTCTGCCCTGTGAGGACCAGGCCAGGAGGCACAGCCTCTCCCTTCACTTAACCGAACAGAAATGTTTCCCCTTTTTTTGAAATGTGAGATTAAAAAAGCCACTTCACAGCTAAAAAACATACTTGTAAGCAGAGAATCAGGCCGCTCTTAAGAAGGCTTTGTTGATTCTCCAAAATATTCCCAAGTGTTGATGTAAATAATGAGTGCTAAATTAAATGTTGCAAAAATAAATGATTCAAGCACACTGTTCCTCCCTCCACCTCCCTGTATCTGCAAACTTTAGACTTCACCATGATGCTAATCCTGCAAGTTTTTAACAAATTCTACTTAAGATACTTCAGGGGAACTCTCATCCCCCCAAAGAAAGAGTTTTCATACAGAAGAGCAGTTGACTTCAAGGCCCAATTTCCTTCTCATATCCCACTTGTGGGGATGAAGTTAATAAAAGCATCGCTATTCTCCATTAAATTGTGTTGCTCTCAAAAGAAATAAAAATCAAACCTTTAAATACAAGAATCCATTTTAAAACGTGGACACTAAGAGGCGTAGCTTGGCAAGAGTGCGGGAAGACCTGCGAAGGCTGCTTAACCTGCCTAGTTCCAGTTTCTTGATGCAAAAGGAGGGTCAGACACCAGCCCTCGTCACCCGCACACCCCCAGAAAGCCCCGACATGTGAGAGCTCCACATGTCTGTGTATTTGCTTGAGTAAAAGTTTCCTGCCCTCTCCAGCAGCCCTTGTTCATATCCAAACCCCGAGGGCTGGAAGGATGAACGGGGACATGCCCTGGCGATGACCTGTGACCCCTGGACTCACAAGCCCCGGGGAGGACCATCCCCCCCATCACATGGCTGGGGGAGGCAGCGGGTCACCAGCAAACAAGAGGCTGCGCCTGCCCAGCTCTGCTGCTCCGGCAGTTATTTCTCTTCTCTGCCGCCGTCTACCTGCCCACAGAGTGGACACGGTGATCACAGCTTCCCACGGATGGGCCAACAGTGGGCCAACAATGCAAATCCGGCGACCCCCTCTCCTCCTCTTGTGCCTCCCATCCGCACCTCCAGAGGCCGTGACTTTAGTGCCTTCCTTGCCTGCCGCACCCCTGCACGCTCATTCCGGGCGAGAGCACCGCTGGGGCCAGCACCAAGCATGCCGGCCAGGAGACCAGGGTCAGGCGTGATGCCAGGTCTCCTCAGCCCGGCTCTCCCTTCTCTATTCAAAGATCACCCTCCTTGTTCTTCATCAAGGTTCTCACCAGGCCAAGCCTGTGTCCTTGTGTGTAAAGCACAAATACAAGAAATGGCGGACTCAAGAGAACAGAGCAGATTCAAACAGCAGCTTTGGGCAGTGGGCAACGTCGGGGCAGGTTGGGCCGCGGGTGGGCAGCAACCCTGCCACACTTGGGCTTTCTCCTGACCGAGCGTTGAAGGGACACACCCAGGGTCACAAAGACAGAGTGGCAGCAAGGTCTTGAGCGCGATGCCCAGGTCTTGTCTCGCCCACACCCGCTTCTTTCCCCAGATGGCCACGCCAACTACAAGCAGAGGGCCCGCGGGGAGCAGCCGGCATGCACGCTGCCCGGCGGGGTGCCCAAGTCTGCTGCCTCCCCTCCGCCCCCATGCGAGGCGGGAACCGCGCCAGGTCGGAGCTGCCCCCACACGGAGGACACGTGGGCAGATCCGACGCCCACTTCCAGGACCTGCTTCCCCAGTCTGGTATATAGGTCACCCTCAGGTCCCTGGTGTGATGACTCACTGGTCCCCTCTGTCACAGCCTGATAAAGAACTCGAGCCATTAAGAAATGGAACAAATTACTAAATGGGAGGCACAAGAGAAACCCGGGATTAAATTAGTTCATTATTCATAAATCATAAATGACTCTTCCTCTTACTGATGCTTGTCTCGATCTCTGTCTGCCGGATTTGAAGCAGCGATGGCCGCCCACGGGTGAGGGCACGGGGGCTCCTGAACGGGACCCGGGGTGGCAGCCACCGCAAGCCGGCGCACGCGCTGGGCCCCAGCCGCCACGGCTGCATGCGGCTCTCTGGGCCGCACGACCTTAGAACCACGGAGCAGGGCTGTAGCGAGGCACCGGGGCGCTGCGAATATCCTGACGCCTGACGCGGCCGGAAGGGCTGAGCTACCGGGGTGTGTCACCTCTGGGGCCTGTTGTCTCTGTAGGTCAACTCACCTCTGAGTCATGTCACCACTGAGGGGTGTGTCATCCCTGTGGGGTGAGAGGCCTGTCCCCTCTTCAGAGCAATTATATCTTCAGGGTGTCATCCCTGGGGGCTGACACACCTTCTAGGGGAAGTCTCCTCTCCCGTGGGTGTGTCTCATGACTGAGCTTCTTGAGGTTTCCTGTCCCAGCTGGAAGCAGGACGCCCTCTGTCTCTCCTGGGACCTGCCCTGCTGGGGAAGGAGCCAGGAAGTAGGGAGAGCACGCGACCCCCTGCCCGGGACTCCGGGGCATCTGTTCTGCAGCCTGGGAGGTGAACCCAGCTCTCTGCTCTCAGTCAGGGCCCCTCCCGCCAGGTCTGCCAGCCTCTACCAACCCAGGAGGAGGCAGCCAGCTGGGGCTGTGGCTCAGGGCCCTGGGCGGTGGAGACTGGGAGGAGCCTGATGGGGCTGGGAGGGAGTGATTGAGAAATGCACACTAGAGAGATGGGCTGCCCCCTGCTGGTCACAGGTGGGAAAGGCACTCAGTAAACCTGGCCCTGTGCTGGGCGTCAAAGGAGTAGGAGGAACGGCGCTGGTTCCGGGGAGACATCTGCTTGCTGCTCTCAGTGTATTATTACCCCAGCTGCCGCAAGGTTTTGACAACGCATGACTCTCAGGCTATGGGTCAGGGATTCCCAAACAAGTAGCAGTCGTACTCTGGAACTATTTGTGTGAGGGTGTTTTCCTTACTGGGACTGTGCAGGTTTGGAATTGATCCCTGAGTCTCTGACATCTTTTCTGTACTCTAAAGGGCTAGCTCTGTCCCAGAGGTAAGAGGAGGTCAGAGGGAGGGAAAAGGCAGGTGAAAGGCGGGAACCAAGCAGCTTGGCAGCGTGCTGAGTCCCTGCCAGCAAAAAGTAGGCACCAGTTCTTACATAACAGCAGTACATGCTGTGGGCATGAGGCCTGCCTTGTGCCAGCTGCACCCACACTTGAGTCCAGCAGTGACCCCATGTTCATTTCGCAGATGAATAAACTGGGGCCCAGTAAGTGAGTTGGCCAAGCAAGTGGCAGAGGCAGGATTTTAACCCAGGTCTGAAGAAGTTCCAAGCTCATACTTGAGTCACATGACCATGAGACCTCGGAGCTGGGTACATGAAGGAGCTCAACCGCGCTGTTACCTTTTTGAGATCCAGACTGGCCACTTCAGCGCCCTCTTGGTCTTGCCACACGTCAGGGCTGTGCTGACGTTCTAATTGGGAGGAAGGTCAGATTTTTCCACATTCTCAGTATCCTAACTCATCTTGTCCACTTTGATTCTCGGATTTGACCACTTCCCACCCCTGCCTCTTGCTTAACTGTTCCATGGGCGAAATTCCTGCCTTAGCCAAAAGGGCACTGTTCCTACTGAAGCCAGAAGTCAGACCTTCCTTCCCGCAGACTCACCCAGCTCTTTTGCAGCCGGCTCGCAGATTCTGCCGCTGCTGCCACGTGGAGACAGTGCCTGGCCCGTCACTGAGGCTCTCTGGGACCCCACGACCCAGCTGACTTGACACTGATTTTTACAGCTTTGCAAATAGTTGCTTTAGTTCCCTTCCTCGGAATGCATTATAAAGTTAAAGGGAGGAAAAGAAGTCTTTTAAAAATCCCCCAGCTATCTTAATTAACATGCAGAATGCTTTTCTGGCAGTGCACAGGCTGTGATAAAACGGGAAGCTTCTTAACACAACATATATTTAATCTGTGGCATTCACTTCCACATGAAATTCAATCAGATATTTTAAGGGAGCTAACAAGGGCTCTCACATCGAACTGTGAATAAATGCAGGTGTGATAAATATACTGAAGCTACTGAGAGAGGCTTTATCAAATGGGGTGGGGTGGGGTTGAAGGACAAATTTTAATTCTAATTCTGTACGTTGTCAAAGAGGGTAAGAGAATTTATGAGACAATCCCTGGGCAAGCTAATGACCCACTGCCTCTGAAAAATCAATTAAACTTGCTCATCTGTTTTCCGGGGAACTCTGATGGGGGCCTGTTATGTGTCAGGCATGAGGGAAGAACTGAATGACAAATAATGCAGTTCAGGACTCTACCCCCTGGAATTCACATTCTAACAGAGAGAGATGGACAATGAGAACAAAAGCAGCTATTTTCAGTGGGGTTAAGTCACAATAACTGAGAGGGTGTTCAGGTAAGTCATCTGCTAGGAGCTGATATTTGAGGGGAAACCAGAAGCATAAGGAAGGGTCTACCATGCAGAGGGGAACAGCCTGTTCCATGTTTCTGAGGCCTCCTGATTGCAGGAAACAGAAGGAGGCCTTGGAGCTGGGACATGGGGAACAGAGAAGTGCCAAGAACCAGTATTTGGTTGGAGAGGTAAGCCTTTCAACTTACCCTCTTTCTATCAATTGGAAAATTTCAGCGACACATCAGTGGGGAAAGGAGGGTTGGTCTGACTGTAGAGTCAGGTGAGCAGCTCACCACAGGGAGAAAAATAGAGCTGCACCTACATCACACCCTAGCGAGATCTCAGGTCTCAGTGTGAAAACAAGCAAAAATAAGGAGCAGGTAGGAAAGAAAGAAGTGGACAATCTTTGTATGGTTGGGATGAGAAAGGGTATCTTAACATAACCCCAAAAACACAACTTTCAGATGAATATTAGATGAATTTGACTACATTGAATTTAAAGACTTTGTTCCAAAAAGAACACTAAGACAAAGCTAGCAGGTAAGTGAAGATTTAGAGATTTTATATTATCTAAAAGGAACTGACAAAATCCAGTCCAAATACCCAGTTGGCTGTCTATTTTTGTAAATAAAGTTTATTGGAACACAGCCATGCCCATTCATCTGTGAAAAGTCTATGGTTGCATTTTTCAGAATTAACTAGATGTGAGAGATATCATTCTTAAAACCAGGCATGTTTAATATCTCATCCTTTATAAAGTTTGTTGACCCCTGATCTAGGATCTATAGGAAATGGGAAGGAAGTACACTAGGAAAATCTGCAGTCTATGACCATATAATTCACTGGGGAGGAAATAGATTGGTTAACTGTACATGACAAAATGAAAAATCTTCCCAGAATTCAAGTACAAATTAAGACAATATTGAACTTCCTTTTTATGTTCATGAATACTACAAAAATTAGAAGGATAGGTAATACCAAGTGCTTGTGAAGATGTCCAAAAAAATGAGACCCCTGAAGTTATCAAGTTAGAGCATGAAGGTGACTAATCATTCTGCAGATCTGACTTTTCCATTCCTTGCCCTGTACATCTCTTCCATTGGGCTATTCCTAAGTTGTATTCTTATAATAAGCCAGCAGTAACAAGTAATGCATTCTCTAGAGTTCTTTGGGTCATCTCAGCAAATTGTAGAAACAGAGAGGTCATAGGAACCCTTACAATTGTAGTAGACGAGGCAGAAGTGAGAGTGGCCTGAACACTCCATTTGAAGCCTGCATTTGAAATGAGGAGACTGGAGGGAAGTCTTATGGAACTGAGCGCTTCAGCCTGTGGAGTCTGATACTAACTCCGGGTTGTCAATGTCAGAACTGAATGGTGGGGTACCTAGTTGGTGTTGGAGTATTCAGAATTGGTGTTGGAAAAAACACACCATCTGGTGTCGGGGGAAAGGCCATCACTCCGCCTAGAATCACCTCTTACCAACCAGTTGTGGCCGGAGGCTGCCTGAGAGGAAGACCCAACCTAGGCCAGGTGTCTAGCAGGGACCCAGAGCAATTCTGAAGGTGGGCAGCTAAGACACCACATACCTCATGCCTGGCACTCCACCCAAAGATAATAGGGAAGAGAAGATGCCTTGGATTGATTAAAATTAAGTCTTTCACCACCAGGTAGAGTGGGACTCCAAAACAGAAATAAATTCAGTTAGAGAAAAAGTTACATTGGCTTGCCCCAGCGCTGATTTGCAATCACATGAGCGCCTACCAAAACATAAAAGAATGTCATTAACAGGGAAGCGCTATTAGCAAGTTCATTAATCATGGTCATTTTCACACGTCCATGGTCAACTACAATCCTGTTTGTTTAAACTGAGGCCTCCTACTTAATTATAGTGTTTATCAATTTACAGTTCACCCCCACCCTGGGCCTGCCCTGGCTTTTGGTAAAAGATGAAGCGCCTGAATTTGACAAGTGTTCTTTGTAGAGGTCCCCCCTCCCTTGGGCAAAGGGCCATGTTCCGTGTTAGCAGGACCATCGCGTGTTGCCGCGTGAATAGGCCCATTTCCAATGATGTTGCTAAGGGCTTGGCCTTGTCCATGAGCCCCAAACTGATGAAGAGTGTCGGTCACTTCCAGGTCTCCCCTTTCCCATCCTGACCCCCTCTAGGGTCTCTTTCATTACCCAAATAAATGACTTATGTCTGCCTTTTATAAACCTGTCTTTGAATCAGGCTCTGCCACTAAGTCCAAGCTAGTGACTCTCTTGCTCTGGGCTCCAAGCCTAAAAAATGGGCATAATCATTCCTGCCTCTGAGAGCTTTTGTTGTTTCCTGTTGCATTTTTTTCTTCATCTTTGTACATGCACACTGTGTACAGATGATGTGTGTACAGCACAGCAGCAGGCCATCTTGGTGCCCTGCCCCCCCATTTCCGTGCATGCCGGGAGGATGGGGGGTGGTGGCGGAATTGAACATTTGCACTGCTCTCCTGAATCCCACCCCTTGCTGCTGGAGCTCATTTTGCTGCCTCAGCAGCCAGTCTGAAGTGCTGGAATTTAACCCCTCTGGCCCCCAAAACCAATGACTGATGGGAATGGATGATAAATACTCCAGCTCCCCTGACTCATGCAGGATGGCTCTGCAGGGCAAGTGCTACAAAGTCTCCAGCAGAATTACGTTCCAGTCACCTGGGCAGCACCTTACTGGATAACAACATTCATCGGCCGTGTCCTCCCCCTGGGCCTGACCCCCACTCCTTTATGGAGGCTGCCGCCACGGCCCAAAGAAGTTACTTCCACCTATATCCACGTCTCAGCCTATCCCGGGGAAACAAACTGAGAAAAGCCCCTCACCGTGTCAGCACATAGTATGTGGTCAGCTTATGGTTTTGACTGTATTTAAAACGCCTGGTTAAAGAACACAGGAGAAATAACTAGACCAAAAAATGAGAAGGTATTTGCAGTTTTGAAAGCCCAAGGGTACCCGTCCAGACTCTCCAAAATGCAGTCTACTACGAGCCATCAGCAACAACAACTGCAAGAGGAAATAAGTAGACAGTGGTAATCAGGCAACATACTGGCCATACAAATGGCCAGCGGCACGCGATGACAAGTCCCGAATCAGCTGCGATCAGGACGTCACATTCAGACAAGATGTCCACTTAGGCCCCCAGAACGGCAAAAGGCAGAACTGTGGGAGGTAGGACCCCTACTTTGCTGGGAGGTGTCAGCTGGATCCGCCTCTGGCAGCTTTCTGGCAGTGTTCAGAACCCATTGGCTCCATCTCCAGCAAATCCGCCTCTGGGCACGTAAGTTGCCTGGGAATTCTCAAAGTACTGGTAGGCTTATCTCCGAGTTTTTATGTTGGGGAGTTGGAGGTAGTACAGTGTCTTACTTTCACCAAGAAGTGGAGACGAAAACTGGAGCAAGGCATCCTCTGCAATAATGCACAGCAGGCGGGAGGCACGCAGGCATCCACAGAGCAACGTGCAGAATGATAAAAGGAGCCAGGATAGGATTTATAGCAAAATTCCATTATGTAAATTAATAACTAACACAAGATGTACATCATAAGGCGATACGCATTCGCAAGAATGCAGCAAATACCTTTGAAAGAGTGGCTGTGAGTGGAGGGTGGAAAGTAAGCATCAAGAAGTTAAACGATGATAAAAGCAAAGTTTTGAAACATAAGATAACATAGGCGAGTATCCTGATGACCAGGGAATTGGGAAAGATTTCCTAATTAAGACAAGCAAAGCACCTATCTCCAAGGAAAAGTTTAGTAAATTTGGCAATGTTCTCATTTAAAACAATTTGTTCAATAGCACCATAAGAAGTGAAAAGAAAAACTCACACTGACAGGAGATTTGGAAAGCTTGGACTGAAAATGGATGGGTATAAAGAATACGAGCCCTTCAAATGACTATTTGCTGAATGCTTACAATGTGTCAGGCACTGTGCAAGGCACTTCTAGTTGGTGGGTTGATTAAAAATAAAAGCAATATAAACTGGAAAAGGCCATGCACGGCCAGAGCAGATGGCATAGGCCAGTCATGACCCGAAGGAAACACGGGGCTAATGTCACAGTGCTCAGAAGTCTTGTCCTCCCTGATGGTACCTCAATTCTATTCTGGGCCTCAGGAGGTCACGTGGGTTAGTGTGAACCTTTTTAGTATCCTCTTTTAATCCCCACGGGTTTCTTGAGTGGATGCCGTGATGTTTACATTTTGCAGATGAGGAAACAGTGTCGGGAGGTTGGGGGACCATCTAGGTCACGTAGCTCTAAGCCACGTTCACACTCTGAACCTCCACGTGCAACCTCTTCTATAAACATGTCAGCAAGTCCAACTATCAGCCCCCAAAGTATCTAAACCATAGAAAGTTTATGTTTCTGAATAATGGAAGGGGCATTGGGGGAGGAGTGAAGATCTTGTTAAATGTCTGTTCTGATGCAATAGGACTGGGGGAGACCTGAGATCCTGCATTTCTACCAAGCTCCCAGTGTGGGCTACTGGACCCCACACCTCACTGTTGAGTTCTGGTTTTAATTGTCAATCACTTATCACACCTCTGGGGACTTGTCTTGTTCTGGACGGTCATCAAAATGTTTTGTGTTTGTACTTGGGGGCCACTGGGGAGTGCTACAGAGTTAAAAGGGGGTCCTGTCTCCACTGTGCATATATACTACATCTTCTTGATCCGCTCATCTGTTTTGGGCATTTAGTTTGTTTCCATAGCGTGGCTATTGCAAATAGTGCTACAATGAACACAGGAGGGCAGGTTTCCTTTCGAATTAGTGTTTTTGTGTTCTTTGGGTAGATTTCTAGTAGAATTGCTAAGTCATATGGCAGATCCATTTTTAGTGTTTGGAAGACCTTTCATAAAGCTTTCCGTAGTGGCTGGGCCAGTTCGCATTCCCATCAGTAGGACGGGATAGGAAAGAGACAGCCTCAGGTCTATGATCAGCTTGCAACAGCAGGGGAGGGGGAGAGAAGAGTCAGAACTAGGGAGGGAAGAGCACAAGGGACTCTGGTGATGGATCCGGGCTGCTACAGTGGGGGACACCTCCCGGAGCTACACCTGAAGGGAGAAATCAAGTACTATGCAAAATTTAACAAAGGTGTAAGAAAATAAAGGGAAAAAAGATGGCCCTGTCATCGCACGCCTGCGAGTCCGGAGTCCAACAGGCCCACGCTGGATTAAAGGCCTCCACACCTCTGTTCACGGCTGGAGCCCAGCACTGCTCATGAGGTGAGGGGGACTCTTCTGGGCTTTGATGCGCAGGCAGCTGATTTACAGGAGGAAGGAGGCAGCTCGGGAGAGTCACAAAGTCTGCTCCCCAGCACTGTGAATCTGCTCCACGGCAGGGTGGGGAGACAGAGAAGGGGAGACGGGAGAAGGCAACCTGCCCACAGCTTTGAGTGATGTGCAAATGAACGCTCTTGGTGGAGGAGGTGGAAGAAGTCTGGATGGTCAGGTGGCCCCAAGTTTACCCCCAAAGTCAGGAGTCACCAGAGTTAGAGGCCCTCTCGCCAGGCAGGAGGGGAGGAGCCCCCAGAGAAAGGACACGCGAGACACAGGTGGCCCCACAGGACCAGGGAGGGGAAGCACAGAAGAGCCAGCTCATTCCCCGCCACCCTTCACCTCCCTCTCAGCCTGCCAGGCCCTCACAGGCCACCAATGGCAGAACTTGTGTTTTTTTTTTTTAAAGATTTATTTTACTTTTGCTTACAAGCTGGGGTGCAGGCCAGAGGTATGAGGTGGTGAGAGGGTTCACCAGAGACAAAGTGGGGAGCAGAACAGGCAAATCGACTGAAATACACTGCTGAGGGGAGCAGCAGGCGAGGCAGGACAGGTCTGCTGCGCCATGTGGGATTCTCCCCGGCCGGGCATCGAACTCGCGCTGCAGATGCCAACAGCTCCACAGCGCTGCGCTAACCCATTGTGCCATCAGGGAGGCCCTGAACTTGTGTCTCTTGGTTCAGATACTTGAGAGGCAACCATTGACTGACCCACTGTGTCCAGTGGACAAGGTGGCTTCTTTTGATGTGACCGAGGCCCTCCAGGCTGGGGACCCTGTCCACTGCGTTCCCCCTCGGCCGGCCAGGCACATGCCCCTCCCCATACATCGCTTCCAAAGGACCCGCCATGGATCAAGATCTAAAAGAATGAACAGGCCTGGGCTCGGCCTTGCTGGTGCTGGCTGAGCAACTGCAGTCAGAGATGATTTCCTCCCGTTTTCTCAGAGTCCACAATCTCCAGCAGTATCTATTTTTCTCCTGCTCTAAAACAGTCAAGTCGTGTCCTCAAAATTTCACAACCTAAGGACAATGATAAATTCAACCTTCGCTGACATGTCCTAAGTGCAACAATGAAATGCAAACAGGGCAAGTTCAAAAACACTTGTTTGGTAAGGGGCGGAGCAGATAAGTCTCCAGGACAGCCAGTTCCATTGGCCCTTAGGCCACAGCAAATTGCAAATGCTGTGTGACCCCACTGCTGCTACTGGAGGGGGAGATCCTTGTGACTTACCAGGTAGGTGATAGGACCAGGGGGGGAGGGGGGAGGTCTTTGGTCAGCAAACCTGGCTCCCAGCTGTTCAGGCGTGTATGCGGGTCCTCTTTACTCCTTATGCTCGAGTTTCCAGTCCCTGTCCACGTGGGCTTTGGTGCATTGTAAATATCTTTGGGAAAGGGTTGAGAAAACACAGCATCTCAGTGCCTGGACTTCAGTATGGACAGAAGAAGAAAGAGTGGCTGAGGAGTGGGCGGCTGCTGTTCGGTGGTGGGCAGGTACCTGAGTCAACTAACTGCCAAAGCAGGAGCGTGGTGCGGGTTGGAGAGCCAGTGCCCAGCTTGGGGTTTTTTACTCCCCAGGCAGAAGCACCGAGGCTGTTCTCTCCATCCCCATCCTTTGGGACAGATGCCCTTCTACTTCAGAACGCACATGATGTCGTTTTTTGGAGTCGATGAGTTTTGAGAGCAGGGTCCTTGGGTTCACTCTGGGAAAGGTTTCACCAGAGCTCCCTTCGGCGGCACGCAGCAAGTTTCTCCACGAGACCAAGACTCGGTTATACTTAAAGAACAGGTTTATTAGGGCAAGGGACAGGGAAGTAAAGGGCGCTTGCACAGACACAAGCAGGAAGCGCTGCCCCGCTGAGGGGGCAGGTTTGCTAAGAGAGGCCTGCATGGTGCAGGCAGGTGGGCAGGCCACTGCCCTGCAGAGGGACAGCGTTGGCACAGGAAAGCACCTGCATAGGCACAGGTGGGCAGAGAGATAGCTGCCCCGCATTCTTGCACAGATGGCACTGATATAGCCCTCTTTCAGTCGGGAGGGGCTCATCTTCGAGGATGGCTGTCTGTTACTGATTGTGAATAGCTTAACCAGAATGTGAAAGGAGACTGGAGATTCTACAGTGGGCTCAATCTCCTCATCTTCACCTTCCGCCCAGCAGTCTGATACCTGCCTGAGTCTGCTTTTGTGATCTAGGCATTGGTGTAGCTGGGCTAATGGTTATGCTAATTCTGTCTACCCTTCCCTCCTTGCGTGGGTCCTTATTTTTAAGTTATATCTCTGTCCAATGCAGGTGGGTTGATAAAGGCTGTCTGGATTCAGCCCTGACAAGGACTTAGAGCCAACAGGCCACTCCAGAAAGGACTGCCCGTGGGTCAGCTGGGTCTCCCAAGAGGGTAGAAGGGAGGGAGCCCATATCTGCCACCCTCATTCTAAGATCTACCGAATAGGCTGCAGGCCCTGAAGTGAAGTGTGCGCCACTGCTCAGAGCAGTCCTATTATTTAGTTTACTACATCCTCACAACAGTGAGCCAGCTCCAAGTTCAAGTACCCTCTGATCACAAGCCGATTCTGTGAAGGTACATTATTCTCCCCACTTTGCAGATGGGTCTTACAAGCCTAAACCCATTATTTTGAGGTCATTTACAGTGGGGACTTGTCAACACCAAGCCCCACGTGTCCCCCCTCCAACAGCTGACCCTGTCATTTGGCAGGTGGCTGTCCTTGGACGGCCAAGTCTTTGTCCACCCACAGGAGCACCTGGGAATTTAGTCTCTGGAGAAATCTTTAACCTGGGACTGTTGGGTGAGGAAAAGCTCCCTTAACCGCTAGGGATATGCTCAGGGATGACATACGGAGCCCAGAGCTCCCCTTGGATTTGTGCCAAGGGGAGCCCTCCCTCTATGGGACCTGGGGCTTCACGAAGGAGCCCCTCTATGGGGCCTCCTGCCTGGTCCCCGCTGGTTTTTCCTGGGGGGGCATATCCCAATGAAGCACCTACTTGGAAAGACCTGGGGTATCACTTGGCTGAAAGTGCCCCAGCCTGAGCTTAAATTCATCTTCACCCATTCACCATGCAAACTGCTTCACAAAGCACCGCCAGCAGAAAGGCAGAAAGGACGACGGCAGAATCACAGCCAGCCCCAAACCACAAAGACAGAAGACCTAAACTAGCATTCTCGCCAGTGCTGGGTCCCAGGCCTGGGCAGTGACAGCCTCTGCCCGGGGCCTCCTGGAGCTCCAGCTCCTCCAGGTCCTGTGGGGTCTGCTGCGTTCTCTTCTGACAACACACCCAGCATAATTATGGTGGAGAAAGTTGATAGAATTTTGAAAACTAGGAAGGCTTTTCTTAGCTAGGCAATTTTTTCCTTTCAAACCCCTCTTCAAAGGGTGTAAGTTAATTGATCAGTCGAAAGCTGTGTGCCTGCCATTGTTCTCTCTTCTGCAGCCAAATGAAAGTGTGTCTTTGATGTAAGTGAATTAACATTTTCTGCAGCTCCTCCCCCTCGCCAAAGAAGAGAGTCGCCATGACACCTGCAGTTCTCACGTTTTCTAGCACCAAAGTGACAGGGAAGCAGAATGCCTCCAGCTGGGAGTGGAGGCCAGTGCAGGGAAGAGTGCTTTTGACCTGGTGTTATTTTTTTGGAGCAATTATTGCAGGAAAAGGAAAACAAAATAACATCCTTGTTAATACAACTGTGTCTTGTGACTGTCACAATGCCCTGGAATTTCACTGGCTTGTCCTCTACCCCAGCGAAGTGCCCAACTCAGTCCCGGCCTTGTTCGGAGCTTTCTACCTTGTCTGTCGTTCTCATCCCTCAGACCTGCTCCTCTTCCCTCCTAGCCCCACCCCACAGCCATGGGGTAGGGGGAATGCAGAAGGCAGCGGGAGAATTCCACGGGCGCCTGATCCTGACCCCTCAGCTCTGTGCCTCATGTCCCCCTCTGTCCAGCCCCTGGAGGTGGACCTTGCCAACTAGAGGAAACCCCCTCTTCCTGGTCTCCCTGCCTCCCAGCTTCAGGGAGTCTCCCATATACTGCAACCCTCACACTTCACACACATTCTTTTTTTTATCATAAAGAAAGCAAAGGCCAAACCGTCAGCCCTGCACCCCTCTCCAGGTGTTACCCATCTCACTCCCTTGCAACAGAATCCGTGGACAGCGTGTGCTGTGCCCGTTCTCGAGTTCTCGTCCAGCCCTTCTGTCACAGGCCAGTGCCAATCAGCCTCCCCCCTGCACAGTCACCAGAGAACCCCACGTTGCTGCCCCAGGGTGAAGTTGTTCCAGGAGTGAATGGCAGGACTGGGAAACCCAGCGATTTGACTCCAAAGCCTATGCTCATTCCCTCCAAGAGCTGCTCAGCTGACGTTACCTCCAGAGAGATTGCAAAACAGCGTTGGGGGGGGCGGGCAGGGGGGCAGGGGGGACTCCAGGGTCATGTGTTACTGTGTCTGAGCCCAGACTCAGCCCTTTAGGATGAAGGATATGAGGTGGCCTGAGCTGCTAAAAGGCCACGCACGGATCACAGCGCCGGGGCTGGCTCTTCACTGACCCATGAGAACTGCTTGTTCAAGGTTTAGGAATTTTGTAGGCCAGTTGTTTAAAACCATTATAAAATTAAATCATAAATTTACTAAATTAAATCATACTCAAAATTTGGATGTATCCTGGTTTATTAAATCCATTCGCTTCCTTACTGAAGGACAAGTTTTGGCAATTTATGAATAAAGTTACTGGCAGCGTTACGTGCAGGTTATTTGGTGGACATAACTATTCATACTCCTTTGGATAAATATCAAGGATTGTATGGCAAGAGCAGGTTTAGTTTTGTAAGAAACTCAATATTCCTAAAGGGGTGTTATAGTGTTTAGCATTCCTATCAGCAATGAGAAGTACAAAATTCTAGGCTGGTATTTTCCCTCTTTCAACCTTTAAACATTTGGCTCCATTCCATTTTTGTATGCATGGTTTGAGAATTCCAATATCATTCTTACTTTTGTTCTTCCATAGGTATTTTTTTCCCTCTGGCTTCTTTTAGGATTCTCTTTGATTTTCTGTAGTTTGAAAATGATATGACTAGGTGTAGTGCCTTGGGAGTTTGGGGGTGGGGGGAGGAATGTGAGATTTATCATTGTTTAAGCTTCCTGGATCTATAGTCTGGTGTCTGCAGTTCATTTTGGAAAGTTCTCATTTATTCAAACAGTTCCCCGTTCCTTTCTCCCCGCTCTGGTATCCCATGACGCACAAGGGTCATCTCGTGCAGTTATCCCAATTCTAGTGCAGCTTGCACAGGGCAGGTGGATAAAGGGGAGCCCCAGAGCCCTCTGGATTTTCAGGCCTTAATGCTCTCAGGGAACCAAGCACACAGGCTCATCAGGCGTGAGGCAGGCATGGGCCGAGCAGGGGGGTTGGGAGGCAGGCAGGCAATCGAGCCTCCCAGCCCCCACGGATCTATACTTTTTCAGGCTCTCTAGCATTCGCTCGTGGTCTTGCCTCTTCTGCAGTCACTCTCCCTCTCGTAGCCATCCTATAGCTGAGTGACGCGGCCCTTATAGCCTCAGCCTCCAGGCTCAGGAGTGCCCACACCATACTCCAGGTGTCCGCTATCAGGCACACGTGCCCCACGCCCAAGTGCCTTCTGCGCCAACACGATCAAGGCCGCAGGTGATAGCCACAGAGGCTAGTGGTGCAAAAGGCCTGACCAATCCATTTACTCTACACCAAGGTTCTTGAATATTCTGGCATTTGGGGTGTTTGCTTCCTTTCCTTTTGTTAAAGGATTTTATTGCTGCCTCCTCCAGCTCAGTCTTTCTTCTGCCATTTCTGGTCTACTAATAAGCCCACCCAAGGCATGTCATTTGTTAGCATTTTTGAGTTCTAGCATTTTTTCTTGGTTCTTTCAAAGAATTTCCATCTGTTTACATCGTCCATCTGTCTATCAGAGCCCTTAACATGTTAATCCCAGTGTTTTAAGTCCAACATCCCTGCCATGTCTGACTGATGCTTGTGGTCTCTGGATAATACTTTCTTGATGGCCAGATCCGACACACTGAGCGGAAGGAGCCGCTGTGAGCAGAACTTTCCCAGTGCGGTGTTGTTTCTGGGCCGAGGGTCTAGAGACCAGCCCTGGGTCGACCTTTCTCACTGTGTCCATGCACTTGCTGCCACAACTACAAGCAGAGAGCAGTTTTACTGCAGCAAAACAAAAATGATTTAACAAACTTAGGGGTAGGGGGAGAACAGAGGGGAAAGCAAGTGTCCAGTTATGGGATGGGGGGAGAGGTAGTTGGACACAGCAGCGAAAACACCCACCCCTGCCCTCGGGCGAGGGCCTGTGGCTTGCCTGGCCCATGCTGCAGAGTTGCTGCAGTCCCAAGGCACTCTGAAAAGTGATTGGCCCCTGCCCCTCCTTTTAGAAGAGTCTCCCAAAGTGGATGCTTGGCTCCAGCCCTCCCCGGCAGCCCTGAGCCCCAAGCAGAAGGAGCAGAGTTCAGGTCCCAGCACTATGTGGCGTCCCATCCGGGATCAGGGGGCAGAGTTCAGTGCTGCTGGGTTGCTCTATCCCGTGTCTGAGGGGATGGTGGGTCTAGAGGTGCAGGGCTGCCCCAACAGTGAGGGGTCAGGGGAAGTGTTCTATCATCCTAGGATTAGGTCCCAGTCTTTCGGTGAGCCTGTGCCTCTGCACTGAGCTGCACGGGAATTTCTCCATCTTTCCCTTCCCCCTTGGGCAGGATGGGATGATGAGAGCCAGCTGGAGTTGGGCCTGTCCCTTCCCCCAGGCCAATTAGGCTGATGAAACACCTTCAGGTTAGCCTCTGCTCAGTTTCTCCTGAGGTAGGCTTTGTTAAGAAATAAATTCTTTTCCCTTTCCCCTGACTGAAACCCCAGATTTTTTGCAAATACGTATTGTGGGGATCTGGTAGCTTCTGGAGGTAAGTCAATTGTTGAGGCCCCCCACCCCCAGAGTTTGTTTCAATTATTTCTTTCCTTACATCCTTGTTAAGTTTTGCATAGTATTTAAAGGTCCGCATGGAGCCCCAGGGAGTTATTTTCCACCCCGGGCAATAGCTCCCCCCTGGCTTCCACTTGGGAGGCTGCTCAGGAGTCAGTGCTCCCCATCCGCCTGCCCTGCTGCCCGGCAGGCACTGCAGTCCCAGGCTGTGGTTTGCTGCGTCCTGCCCGCCTTTGTGAAGCCAAGAAGAGTTGATTTCATCTGCTCAGCATTTTTACAGGTCAGGATGGAATGGCAACAACTTCCTTCCACATGAAATAAACCCTAAATCCCTGCACTTTTAGGGAGGGTCTGAGAGTTTCCGATAAAGAAGATTCCCATTACACGTTACGGGGATACAGATTCAGGCTGGCATCCCTGAACCTGGGCGACATGGCTCTGACTTTGAGACCCCACTCATGCTACCTGAGCCCCTCCCAGCCCTTCCTTTCCACCGGATGCCTGTGTAGAGGACCTTCACCCAGAAGACGGAGCTGGGAGACGTATGGGTGGGGATGAGTGACCCCTCTGCTCCATTTTTTTTTTTAATATCTTTTACATTTTATATTCCCCTTGGGTAACCCACCACCAATTCACCCGTGACACATCTCCATGGTCCCTTGTGTCCTTTTTACTCCATTTTGTGCCCTTATCCTCCCACTCCCTGCCTCTGTTCTTTTTATGGCCAGTGGCAGTTTCCCTCTTGGCCATGAATCAGATAACGTGGGGTCCCTGCCCGGCCCTCAGTTTATCACGTAGCCTACAGGCAGTGGAAGCTGCAGGCTCAGGGGACACAGCCATCCAAAGGCTGCAGGTGAACCCTAGCATGACCCAGTCAGGATGCTTGTCCCCCCGGTATTCAGCAGCATGTCCAAGAGCTCTGCTTCTCTCAGATCAAGGCACATGCGTGGAAGCACCTGTGCCTCGCCTGAGAAAGGCAAAACCAGAAAAAGCAACACTGTTCTATGCTAAGCAGAAGCATGGAAAAAAAAATACCAAAATTACAAAGCTGAGCTCCTTCACCCCCAGTTACAGCCGCCTTCTCTCCAAGACTGCTGCTCAGAGACAGCTCTACAAAGGGTCCCCAGCAAGGGTGGCCTGGCAGTGTCCACCTTTGGCCCAGTTGCCAGGCTTTTCTGCCCCTGGTTGGCTCAGCTGCTGAAGGCGGCGGTGTGGGGCTGCAGCCTGGGTGAAGCACACACAAGAGAACAGCCCCGCGGCCAGCTACCCAGGCCAGCCTTGAAGGGGCTTGGGGATGGCTCACACCCTGAGGGTCTCCCCAGCCAGTACTGTTCTTTGGGGCTGAAGCGCTCAGCAAGGCCTGATGAGCCTCTCCAAGCCAACAAGACACCAGCCCTCAGCTCAGTGTCTTCAGCTGTTGCCTGAGCAAGTTTCCTTCTGAGTTGAGTCTGTCCCTATTTGTAAGGTAAGATGTGGGGACACCAAGCCCAGGACACAGGGCTCCTCTCTACCCCTTCCGCCTGCCTCTTGTCTCTGCCCTCCAAGAAGTGACCAAGACCTTTCTCTAAGTCTCCAAAAACATTCTTCATGCTCGTTTACTCTTACTTCTGGGACCAGATGCCACAAAGGCTGTTTGGCTGAGGATCCCTTTTTCAGAGCACTTGTCTAGTTCCCCAAACCCAGGTTTGAGATTTTTTTAAAAACGATTTGAAACAGCTGTAGGAGTGGCTATAAGATCAAAAGACAGTGCCCGGTAGAGAGCAGGCCACAGTCTGTGGGTTCTCACCATGCCGCACCCACCCCCACCCCCGCTTTTCTTCGGAAGCCAGGAACACAGAGCTTCTGTGAGAGCCTGCACGCGCCAAGCTGCTGCCTGCCCTGCTTATGTCCTCTTTCTGGCTCCCGCCTCCAGGTCTGATTGGACCCTTCTCAATCCTGTGGCTGATTGGACCGTTTCCCAATCAGCTCAGAGCCTGCACCTGATCGGTCCATTCTACTTCCAAGCACCAAGCCCACAGGCCTCTCTACTGCCTGCCGCTGGAGGAGCCACAGCATTGGAGCCTCCCACTGGGGCCCGTGCTCCTCCCTGCAGTCCTGAACCAGGGGCTGGTGGACTGGGGTGGCGTTTTAGAGGAACCACTGCTGTCCACCATCACTGCTGGTCTCTGCCTGCAGTCAGAGTCTCAGTGGGACCACTGGTGGTGGTGGTAAAAAGCACACCATGTGCTGCCGCTTGCGCTCCCTAGAAGTAGCTTGTAGGGCCAAAACCCAGAGCCTCGAAGTCAGGGTAGGGGTGGGGAGTCTCAGTTTCAAATTGACCAAGCCCCCCTGCTTCTGCCACTCCCCTCTCCCACAATTTCTCAGTAAGGTCCTCAAACTTCTAGGCTATATTAGCTTCCTGTTGATGCTGTACAAGGGACCACAAAGTTAATGGCTTAAAATAACAAACTCATCTAGATTTCGGAATTCAGAAGTTCTAGATGAATCTCTCTGGACTGAGATCAAGGTGTCATCTATAAGGCTAGGCTTTTTTCTGGAGGCTCAAGGGCAGAATCTGTTTCCTTGCTTTCGAGCTTCTAGAAGGTCCTTTCCCTGACCTGTGGCCCCCATTTACCTCAAAGCCAGCAACGGCTGCCGAGTCTTACATCACAGCCCTGTGACACGACTTCCTGGCCTCCCTCTTCCACACTGAAAGACCTTGTGCCCACCTAGAAAATCCAGCGCACTCTGCCTACTTTAGTTAGCTGGTTAGCAATCTAATGCCATCTGCTGCCTTAATTCCCCTTTGCCACGTAATAGAGACTCACAGGTTTCAGAGGTGAAGACTTGGACATCTTGGGGATTTGGGGGAGTCTCTCACACAAGCTAAGGTCACAATACCCCCACTCCCCTTGTCTTCTCCATACAATGCAACCTGAAGTAGTTTCAAAGAGCTTATCAGTCAGCCCATCCCTGGTAACACCCCTCTCCCCAAAAAAAGTCTTTAACCAAATCCCCAAGGTCTGGATGATCTGGCCCCTGCCTCCATTCCGGGTCACGTGGCTCACTCTCTCCTCCTGACCTACAAGCTTCTGACCGTCCCTCATCCTCCCTGCTGCATCTGGCTGCCTGGTCTCCACAGGGGTGTTCTATGGAACCAGCCTTCTCTCTCCACCTCTTTAATCTTCGTCAGCCTCCAGGTCTTGGTCTCACCCAGAGTTGCTTCCTCGGGGGAGGGGGGGCCCTGATTTCCCTATGGGGCTGTCCTCTCCTCTCTTGCATTGGCCATGATTTGTTTAATGCAAGTCACACAAGTTTAATCACACAAGTGAGAACTGCCATGGGGCCAGCTTGGCAGGCTGGGTGCCAGGATGACACTCACCTTGCTCCCCACCAGCCAGGTCTATATCCAAAGGCCCAGAACGTGTGGGCACATCACCTTTGCGACAGAGGGGCTAAGTAGATGGGGTCAAGTTAAGGATCTGGTGTTTTGCAACCATCCCAGACCAGGTAGGTTCATTGTCAGTTCTCTCAGTCAGAAGGGTAATTTTGGAGTCTTCTGTAGATTTTTACAGGCCTTTAATGCTGAGTCAGGGCCAGACCAGCTTTCTCAGTATTTCTCTGGCTGTCTCCTCCCTCTGTCCTCCTGTCTCAGGGTGACGCTGCCCATATAGCCCCTCGCCCCTCAGCATAGGTGTTCCCACTTACATACATGCATGTGTCGTGCTCTCTGGGCCCAGGTGTCCATAATTACAGGTGCGCACGTGCAAGACCGCAGGTGTTGGTCATAGATGCTAATAGCGGGGGGGCAGAAAAAGCCTGATCACTTCATTTACCCTACAGATGGCGAGATTGCCCTGGGTTATTCAGGGGAGGTGTGTAATCACAGGAGTCCTTCTAAGAGGAAAGAAGGAGAGTCAGAGCATAAAAAGGAGAAGTGAGGACAGAACCAGAGGTCAGAGTGATGCACTTTGACAACGGAAGATGCAGCCATAAGCCAAGGAATACTTGGGGTCTCTAGAAGCTGCAAGAACTTGGAAACAGTGTCTGCCCTGTTTCCTTTAGAAGAAACCAATCCTAACAACAGTTTTGCCATGAGGGAGATCAACCGCTCTGAAGAGATGCTGGGTGGTGGTGAAAGAATTCACCAGAGACAGTATTGAAAGCAGAAAAGGCAGATTTATTGATTATCCTGCTGGAGAAATGGGGTGAGATGAGAGTGTCTAAGCAGGGAAGGAAGTTTGAAGCACTTTTTCTACTCTGATCTTGTGGGGCTGCTAAGATTTAGAACACAGGCCTGTGCTGGCTGCTACCCTAGTGTCAGACCCTGACTGGCCCCTGCATGTGTTAGAATTTACATCAGCCTTTAATGGCCACAGGTGGGCTTTACCGCCCTGCTTCAGTAACAATCACTTGGCTCCCCTGCCTGCCCAAGGTCCCAGGCCTGTTTCCCCGATAACTCTTCAATTCCCCTTATCTCTTCAAAACTTCGCATCCCAGGCTGCAAAGCATGGAAGAGACTGAGCCTTTAACCTTACAAACCCCAACTTTGATTTTAGGCTCCTGGCAAGACTCAAAAACTGCAAGACAGTAGGTTTGTGATATTTTAAGCCACAGGCCTGTGGCAATTTATCAGAGCAGGAGTAGGCAACCGAAGCAAACAGGAGCTGGCTCCAGCTGCTCAGCACTGTGGTGTTCTAGCCCAGGACAGTGCTTCCCACACAGTAGGGGCTCAACACAGCTTTGCCAAATGACTTGAGCGATCCTGATGGGCACTAGCAGATAAAAGACCTGGCAGATAGGCTATGACAGCACCCAGCTCCTCACTGCCTTCCCCGTGTGCCTCCCCATCCTTCCAGGTCCCACGGGAAGAAATGTGGAAAACCACGATCTAGAGTGAATACGTAAAAGACACACAAAAAGGAAGGTTAAAAAACAGACTGGAATGTTGGGAGGAAGTGGGAGAAGCTATCTAGCCTACAATTCTCCAGGCTGAAGGGAGCACAGCTTGCTGCCCATGTGCCTCTGGCACCAAGGAAGAGGCTGTCCTGCAGCAAAGGCTTTTTCAGGTCACACAGCCATAAGGCCAGAGCAGCGCATGCTTTCTGGCCTCTGCCGAACTGGGGTGCTCTTTGAGGTACACAGTCACAGGGTAAGCTCCCCAGAGCAGTATCTTCCTTCTTAGGCTAGGAAAGCAGCAAAACAGCAAAGGAAGCCCAGGAGCTAAGTGGAGAGAAAGAACGGAGTGGGGGAGGGGCTGAGGGCTTCAAGAGTACACGATGTTTATGTCCTCAAAAATAGAATCTGAAAATGGCAAAATGCTAACCTTTGTTGAATGGGTTAGGAGAGGGTTATATTGTTCTCTCATTGTTAAAAGAGAAATATGGAACAAGTACTGCTCTCTGATATGCATTCACAAAGGAACATTCTCTCTCTCTCTCTCTCTCTCTCTCTCTCTCACACACACACACACACACACACACACACACACACACACACACACACACACTCCTACCTGGATTAATTGGCCATGCTCATCTCCTTTTCCTCTCATCACTACAAAAATTTTCTCTGTATATAGAATTTATATAATCCCAGTAAGTAGTCTTAGTGCTTTTTAAAACTTCAATGTTTTCTTATCACTCTAATTATTTCAACACATTGTTCAAGTTAATTAACTTTCCTTGAGTTGATTTACTTTTATAGTCAACAAAAGGTTTTAAAGCTCAATGCAAAGGATTTTTACATGTCAACAGTATAAAAATGCATTTTTGTTAGAGAAATTCCAGTTCTAAAAATATTTATCAGTATTTTCCAATCGTCCTACCCACCATCAGACAGACATAAACTCCTACCGTTTGCATATTCTCTGTGGATGGCTTTTTTTTTTAAGAACATGTGAAAACATGATTTATACAAGCGTGTGTCCTTTTTCCTTTTAAGATTCTACCATAGCACTTTATTCTATCACTAAGAACACTTCCTGAGGGCCTCCCTGGTGGCGCAGCGGTTGAGCGCTGCGCTGTGGAGCTGTCGGCAGCGAGTTCGACGCCCAGCCAGGGAGATTCCCACATGGTGTGGCAGACCTCTCCTGCCTCACCTGCTGCTCCCCTCAGCAGTGTATTTCTGATCTGCCTGTTCTGATCCCCACTCTGTCTCTGGTGAACCCTCTCGCCGCCCCACACCTCTGGCCTGTACTCCAGCTTGTATGTATAAATAAATAAATCTTAAAAAAAAAAGAACACTTCCTGAGCATAATTTTTTAGCGACTCCTCAACATTCATTTTAATATATGTCCCGTAAACTACTGAGCTACTTAGACTCCGCTCCACGCCAGCATCTGGGATAATTCTGTTGTTTCACCATCACGCTGTGCTGAGGCAAACATCTCTGTATGAATCTTTGACCCCAGCTCTGTTTATTTTCTCAGGGTAGTTTCCTAGAATCAGAGATACCAGGTAAAAGGGCATACAAGTGTTTAAAGTTCTTGATAACAGCTGCCAAATTGCCTTCTAGAAAGAATGTACCGATGTAATGTGGCCACCAGAGAGTGTTTGGCTGAGGGTAGCTTGCCTAGGATGTAGGCAGCCTACCTCATTGTTTCCACATGTATTTCTTTGATCATTAATGAACTTGGACATCGCTTCCCTCTGTCTTGAGCATTTTTAGATCTATGCTTGTGTGTTCATAGTGTTTGCCCAGGTTAACTCCGGAGGCTCCACAGGTGTGAGAGCTTGTCCACTCAGGGACAGAATCGTGGTTCTGTCATTTCTTTAAAAACCATGTTGTCCCACTTCAACATTTACTTCTGTTCCAGGTAAGCCGATCTTGACTGTGATTCTTTGATTTTGCTTGTCTCTTTGGATTTTGGGGTGGCAGTTTGCCCTGTGGCTTCAGTTCTGTGATGGGTCATTCATTTTCTGTTTTTTGTTTTGTTTTTTCCAGCTTTTTCTTGTTTAAGAATGGAAGTGAGGTATTCCATATTTCTTTACAAGTCAGAACTGAAAGCTGAAACCAGAAGAGATTTGGTTTGGTTTTTCAGATTTTAAATCATGAATTCAGTTGCCCTTGTGGTTACAGGATTATTCAACCATTAAGGAAGTTGAATTTGTAATTAAAAAGCTCCCCCAAAAGAAATCTCCAGGCCAAGTGGTTTCATTGGCGGAATCTACCAAACATTGAGTAATCCTAAAACTTTGATTTAAAAAATAAAGCCCTGCTGAGTAATTTTCAATATCTAATCCTCTTCTTTCATTGCCACAAATTTTTATTTTAACCTAAAACCATTTTTAGTTTGTATGTGTGGTTCTGCATCTCTTATGAGTATAGTCCTCTGGGCTGTGGTTTGCAGTAGTTTTAGTCATGCATACTTCCCAGTCAATCACCACAGTCACTTCATACTTTAGCATATTTTCTTAGACTTCCATTTGCAGTTTTAATTCCCTTACCTTTCTTTCTCTACATACTGTGTGACTTTGCTACCGGAATGTTAAATGTGTACAGATAGAAACAAACCATCTCTGTACTACTTGCCTTTGAGAGCAGCACGGTACGGCCCTTTAGATTTTCACCAGCATCAATAAAAAATAAAGAGGTCAATAGGACAACATTTTCATCACTTTCCTGCTTTGCATGTATGCTCACTTTAAGGGTTGGTTTCCCTAACACTTGATACGTGGCCCCGGAGGGACAGGTAGGTAGTGCTGTGATTTAGACACTACACGGGGGTCTCTTAGAGGCAAAAAACCGTGTCCCAGTCCTGAGCGCCTTGTCTCCTTCTTCTAGGCCACTGCATGGTCAGGGAGAAGGGCCAAGGGCACCGGGGCAGCACAGCCACAGCTTGAGCAGTCATTTCCATTCTGCCCTAGGGCCAGCAGAAACCACCAATGTCCACTAGCCAGAATTTCCAAACCAGGCTGGATGTCCAAGGCACCTGGGAAACTTGTCAAATTCTTATTCCTGGCCTCCCCACCAAAAGAACCTCTGAAACTTAACAAGACCCCCAAAGTCATGTCTAGCTTTGGAAGGCTTTAATTCAGCGCCTTCCTCTGACTCCAGGAGGTGAAGGCTTCTTTCTTTGGTCATCTTTTGTAGAAAGCTGTTTCTGCTGCCCCTGCCTGGTGGTGTTCAATGTGTCAACTTGTCAGAGCAAGTCATTTAGCTCCTGAACACACTGCGTGACAGGTGTGCCTGCGTCATAGCAGATGAGACAAGGAGAATGTTATGGTCATGTAATGAAAGGGCCCCAGCCCCACAGCCAGGATTGGGGGTTGTAAAAGCAGCAGGTGCAGATGCTGCTGTTTTGCTAGAACCTGGCCTGAGCATGTCCTTTGCTGGGTAACCGTGTGGCCCTGCCGAGCAGGCCAGCTCCTTGCAAAGCAGTTACCTTTAGCATTTCCCATGGGCCCTCCCTTGCTCTCGCTGACATCTTTCTTTCTGGCTCCAAGTCCTTTTCTCTATTCTGGCCTCATGTAGCCCCCAGTTTCCCAACATGGCACCCTGTGTCAGCACTAGCTGGCCACACTCCCCTATTCAGGGCAGAACTCCTTGTGTGGTCTTTACCAGCAGCCTGGAGCTTGTCAGAGAAATGGGTTTTCCATCACCTTCTCCAGTCCGTGACGCATTTGCTCAAAGCAGCACCTGCTTCAATCGCTCCCCTGTACTTTGCCCTGCTTTCGATCTGCTGGAGCACCTCGTCCAACAGCAAGCAAAGGTCAGCTCCACCTTCCAGACAACTGAGTGCCTGACGGCTCTGGGAACCCAGGTGTGGAGTCCAAGGAAGTGAGTCCTATGACCTTTCTAGTCCAGTACGTGGTGGCTTTGCCTCATGAGGGTTTTCACTCTCGCTGACCCAGCCATGCCCTGCTCCACTGTGGAGCAGGGCTGCCAGACTCCACGAAGCCAGGTCACCAGGAGGTCGGCCTCACTCACCCTCTGGGATGTAAGACCAGGAACAATCCTACACCCTACTCATGACATGAGGCGCACCCACTTTGCTCTCCAAAGCCCTTTCACAATCTATCACTGTACCCCACCAAAGAGCAGGGTGCCCTCAAGTGTGCCCAGGGTAAGGCTTTTTTCCTTTTATCTTACCCTCCGATGATCGTGTATGGGTGTGCGGCCCGTGTACTGCACACCTCCATGGACTGCTGCCTACACACACTGCGGGGAGTGAGGTGAGGCCCTGAGAACGCTAGTCCTTCCCGCCACTTGCTTCACCCTGACCCTTCCCCATCCATCTAGATCATGTGACTCGACAGCAGCAGTGGCAAACCGCGACCCAAGCCAGCTGCCTGGTTATGTAACGTGTTGGCACACGGCCACAACATCATTTCCTCATTGTCTATGGCTACTTTTTGCACTAACATGTCAGAGTTGAGTAGCTCTGGCAATGACAGCATGACCCACAAAGAACAAAAATGCACCGTCTGGCAGAAACGTGTGCCATCGTCTGCTAGAACTGTAGGCACTCAGGATCGCTATCCTTTCACCCAGTTGCCCAAAGCCTCCCAAGTGGAAGCCCCCAGGGTCTTCCCTGCTGAGGCTGCCAATGTTGCAGAGTCACCCAGTAGGCTGGGCCCACCTGGACCTGGTTTTGGGGGGTCCTCAGATAAGGGGAGAGAGGGAAGCAGGATGGAACCGGGCAAGAGCTAAGGAGGGTGTGGTTTCAGTTGGAGACTAACCTCAGCCTGATCCCATGGGGAGCCCCCACTCCATGTCCCTCAGTCATCAGGTGTGGGGGTACAGCCACCCCAGCAAGGAAGCGCTTATTTGGCTAAAGGCAGTTCTCCCCAGAGAAGGAGACAGCTATAGCCAGCAGTGACCTTTCTCACAGCAGCTGGGAATACAGGGTCTGGGCACCACTGCGCCTAGTCACGGTCAGCCCTGAGAGCTCATGCTGGAGGGATCGGCCCCTGGATAAGTCACAGAGATGATTCCTCCAAACCCATCATTCCATCACCAAGAAAACTGGTGAGGACAGGGCGGTGGCTTGCCAAGGCCACTCAGCTCATCTGTGGCAGGCCGGGAGAAGGACCAGAACCCAGACCCTCCGATGTGGCTTCGCAGGGAGAGAGCCTGATGCGTGTGCCAAGGAAACACAGTAACAATCTCAAGAACCAGTTCCCATCACGCCATCTGAAAGCGCTTTACCGAGGGGGCTAACACAGTGCAGTCACTTGCTGCCCATGTGCACAAAATATTTAAAGATTTTTGGCACTCTTGTGGCGGAAAAATACATATATAGCCTCGAATATGTTTTCCTCCTTGAGCAAAGGACATCTGAAAGGGAGTCCTGTATTTGCTTGAGTTTCTTCAAGAGAGAAACGTGATTGAAATGTAAATGGCTGTGGGCAGCAGGACACAGCAGTCCAGATGTGAAAGGCAACCACAAGGGCACACAGTGGAAAATTTCGTTCTGGAATGTTGAAGCTCTTTTTTTCATCTTGCATGGCTCAAAGTGTTGACCTCTTACTATGTAAAATGGCCAAATCAATTTTATGATGCAAATTTTAAACAACCTATTCAATGGTGTCAGGCTGTTTTTTTAAACTGCACTCCTTTGCAGCAAATTGATATATTCATTCAACAAACAGTGATAATATGATTGCACTTGAAACCTTGTACTGACATTTATGAGCAAAACATTTATTCTGTCAACCACAGGGAGGACACAGGAAGCTTGATGTCAACAAGCGTATTACCAAGTCCCCCACCTGACAGATTCGACTGTGAATGTGGGTGCTGGCAAGTGGGCTCTAAGATGGCCCCATAACCTCTGCCTCCTGGCATTCTTGCTCTTGCGTGACCTCCTCCCCTTTAGTAGGGCTAGGACCTGAGACTTCCTTCTAACCAGTAAAATCTGGCAAAGACAATGAGCCATCACTTCCATGATTACACTACGTAAAACCGTAACTTCTGTCTTGCTAGACTACTCTCTCTGTTGTCTTTTCAGGTTACAAGTTTGATGAAGGAAGTGCCAACAGTGAGAAGGGTCATGTGGCAAGGAAATGAGGGTGTGTTGCATTGACAACAGGCTAGGAACTGATGTCCTCAATCCATCAGGCCAAATGGAGCTGAACCCCAACAACGACCATGTGAGCTTGGAAAGAGGCTCCTTCCCCACTCACCAGGCCTGGATTCTTGATCTGTAGCAACTCTGAGATAATAAATGTGTTTTTTTTTTTTTAAGCCACTAATTTTGTGGTACCTTGTTACACTGCAATATACACATAAGACATGTATTGGGAAAAATGCCTATGAAAGGGAGGGAGCTGGGGAGGGGGAGCTGATACATGTAGCAGGGAGGGAGGGGGAGGATCAAGCGGGAAGGGTCTCGGACAGCAGTGCGGTTTCAGGAAAGTTTCTGCCAGGTCAGTGGGGGGCACCTGAGCCAAATTTGCCCATTTTGAGGAGTCTTGCAGGGGCAGGCATGGCCTGGCTTGAATACCCCCCACCACGTGCAGCCATTGGCTGAGATGTCCACACATGATTTTCTCCACTTTTGCTTCTCACCACCTAAGGGCACCTCAAGGAAACTTCACTTGAAAAAATAATGGATTACTTTCTATTCCTCAATAGAAATATGTTCAAAAATTTCCCTTTGTAAGTGTCCATTAGATGGGCAAACTGGGAAATACGTGTCGCTCATAAGCTTGTTTTCCTATTTTCTATCTCTTTGTCAGGAGGTTTGCCTGGCTTTGCCTTCAAGATGACACCACCAGGTACGGCTTCTCTCATCAGCCAAGAGCAGTGCCCACAAAATGTTGGTGTTAACCAGCTGGCAGCCAACGCCTACAGAAGCCACAGCAGAGGTCAGTGGGCGGGGCACCTCCAGCATTTGCGCCAGCAAGGCCACACTGAAAGAAGCTGTGTCTTTCCCACAGGCTGTCTGTGAGGAGCAGATGAAACACTGGTGCGAAGCTCATGGCATGAAACTAGGGTTCCATAAACACTGGTTCTTATGAAGGTTATCAAGCGTTTAAACAGCAACTTAACATTTCAGTTCAAACGTCAGCACCCTGCTTCAGCTTTCCTGACCCCCCAGGGCAGCTGCAATCTCTCTCCCCTTTGCAGTGAAACAATATGTTTATACCTCTGTACCTCACGGCAGTTAACAAAAATACTCAAGGCAAAGCTACGCAGAAAAAGACTCCCAACCACATACTGCTCATTTTCTTGAATGGTCTCTGTACTGCCGAATAGTTTTGGTTTGTACGTTACAGCACTTGTTTGTAGTAAATGTCTATTGTGGAGACTTGTAATCATTCTGAAAATACCTTCTGCCTTGCCAAGGCACTGGCATCTTTGTGATCACAAAGTCAAAACTTAGCTAGACAAGCAAGTTATCTACCTTTGTCAAGTCTGTGATCTTTTACAAAGATCCTGCCCATTCTACCACATAGCAGTCAACCGTATGCTATTATTTACAATATATGGCAACGCTATACAGAGGGAAGACTGAATGAAAAGAACTAAAGGTGAGACTATTTGGGTTCCAATGACTGGTTGACCACTCATTAGCTGTGTGATCTTGGGCAAGTCACTTAACATTTCTGAGTTTCATTTTCCTTCTTTGTAAAATGGAGATGTTTTTAGACATATCTTTGAAATGAACTTGGTCCCATCCCCTCCACTCCCCATAGGCACTTCCACATCTGCATGTTGTGGCATGAAATCACAACATCTTAGAAGGTACATGGAACAAGGCCAAAAGCAGGTATTTGTGGCACTTTTTAAAACAATGTTGTGCTTGCTGTCTTCATCCACAGGATATCACCTTCCTCCAGCCATTCGAGACGACCTCTTTTCCACTCCTCAAACACACCAAGTTCCCGAATGTGTATTCTCTGTCAAGCTTTTGGTGAGGTCACTGCAGCTGAACATCCTTTTAACTCATCAAGGAGGGGAAGGACTGCTTTTCTACAAGAGGAGATCTCTTGAAAGCTCAGTCCAAGTCCATTATGAAAAATCTCCTTTTACATAAAATTCTCAGCCACCCAGAAGATTTAAAAGAACCATTTGGAAGTGCAGTGAGAATGCCGCTGCTTGCATTCTGAGGGAGGCCTCTTGTCTTCTTCCATTCAGAGCTCTGTGCAAGGCTGAGCGGTGTCCATTTCGAGTGCTTAGATCTTATTCCTCTTCCTTCCTTACTCCTCTCCCTCTTCTTCCTTCCTGGAGACCTTATTTCATGTTTCATCTATGGCTTAGACAGTGGATGTTGCTCAATAGGTATGTGCGTGACACCGAACTTAATGACTGGGGATGTGGCTGGCTCCTGTCCACACAGGCCAAAGATGGATGAATGATGAGGTAGATGTCAGAGCAGCAACTGACAAGTCACGGGACTGTGATTCTCAGAATTCCAGATCCTACTTACTCAGTCCCAGTGTAGTAAGTAAACCCCTTATTAGTGTCAGCTCACTGTTTTTGAATTCTTTCTTTACCAGCACTGGAGAATGGCAATATGAACTGGAGCATCATCTTTTAGGGGTTTTAAGGGCTAGTCTTAGGGAATCATGAATAATTTCCACCAGCAATCCAGAAGTTTAAAAGCATTCATCCCTCAAGATTTTTGATGACTCCTGATTTATTCATTCATCTTATAGTTGGTTCCCTGGGGTTCCAAGTAATGCAGAATGTGAGGTACTTTACTATTTGAAGTTGTTAGAACCTTCCTTATTTATGAGAATTTGGCATTGCTCAAAAATTTAACCATTTGCTTTTGTTGGCTTAGTAAGAAATTACAGCATTAGGACTATTTGATTACAATGACCTCACATGGCTCCAACTACATAAGCATGAAAAATACAATTGCAGAGTGGGCGGAGGCTTCCAGAACAATGGACCAAGAAATTGTTGCAGGCTTCTGGAGCCACTGGTGGGCAGAGTACACAAAGCCTGTGAAGCCAGCAATAGCTAAAGATAGAAAGGCTTAAGAGGAAGCTGCTTTTGAAAGAGGAGACAGAAATGGTGATTTCCAGATGGGATATTTACTGAAAACTATATTTGGTTTTCATCTCTGCTAGTTTGGGGTTTCATTCTCCTAAAGCAGTGCAAATACCACACTGCTTTTCCTGCATTCACTGATTTTTGTTTGCATTTCGATAATAAAGTGAAATGCCCATGTATTAGATACAGCCAAGTAAGCTAAGGGTAAACTAAGAGCAAGAGATAAGATGCACGTGTATCTTTCACCAGACAAGCCTCTATGCATCAAAGTCTCAAGCTTGTAAAAAATAAACACTAAAAAGCAGTGATCTCAACTCTGACTCAGATCTGCTTCCAGCAGAACTGAGGAAGAACCTATGGGGGCAATGCGCACCCACAGATAACAAACACACATTAGACAATATCAGGAAGCAACAACCTGAAGCCACTACACAATGACCAAAACCGAGCAGATGCAGGAAGGGACTCAACACTTGGAATAGAAAACATTTTCACAGCTGCTGGCCTGGGGTGGCCACAACTGCAGGCCAGGAGGTGGTGAGGGGATTAGAGCTCTGGTAGAAAACTAGTAGCTTTTCTGGCTTCAAAAACCAGACAGCAGAGTTCAGGACAAGCACAGCCACCTCAAAATGATGGTGGAGTCCTGGAGAAAGCCAGAGAGGAGCCTCAAAGTCTAGATACACTCTCTGCCCAGACTTCTGACTGTATGGAGCAGACTATAGCTAAGGATAAAATAATTGAACCGAGATTTCAGCTGCCACCCAGAGAGAGACATCATGTGTATTTTGGGTCTAGCCAAATTAGTTGCCTGATAAACCAAATGAAAAAATCAACACTCTTATGTCAGATGTATTGGGGCGAGGAGAGCACACCTGCGAAAATGTAGATTCCTTACCCAGCTCTGCAAAGTCAGAACCTCCTAGGGGCACGGCCTCAGCTCTGCACTTGTAGCCAGCAGCCTTGATGACTCAGGCACACTGGAGTTTAAGCCTGGCCTCAGAGTTGGCAGAGTCCACATCACGCTCAGATGTTTGATGAAACAGGCTGTTTGAGGGTGTGGTGTCTTCCTCTGGCTGCCAAGGAAGTTGTGTCAGCTGCCTACGTCTCTGGTGCTCCCTATAGGAAGCTGAGGTCATTTGGAGCCACAGTAGAGATGCTTCACTCTTTAAAATCACACTGAAAACTTTTTGATGTAAAAGGGGGTCCCCTGGAGAGAGGACAAACTTTTAGCAACCTGTAGTCTCCTACAGGGCAGCATGAAGCCCCTCCTTTGCTATCCTTCACTCTGCATGCCCCCTAGCCCCATGCCCCTCCTTCACACAGAAAGCAGCATTTCCAAGTCAAATAGATAAAGATGGTTGGGGTTTTCATACATGAGAAATACAGCAAGTTGGTTGGCACAGAAAGGCCAGTCATTCATGTCTGGCATCTTGGTCTCAACATTTGTTGCCATTACTGTAACTTCCAATTATAAAAGCATTCATAGATTTAGAACTAGAAAATAGCTCATTATAAACTCAGCAATCATAGCAGTAATGCTTGTAATGCGCTCATCCCGCCACCTTAGTCACCGTGGCTAGTATGTCTCATTTTGTCAAGGAGAAAATGGGTAGTCATTTAGCTTGTGGAACCTGTCTCCACAAGGGGCCAGGTCAGGCAGTGTGGCAGATATCTACAACACCAAACAAGTGCATTAAGTTTTTCTGACCTTTAAGTACCACCATCACCATCTTTATACCTTCACGTTTGTTGAAGAAACTACCTTTTCTGTCCCGTGGAATTTCACATATTCTGGAATTAGTGTGTTAACATGTTCCTCAATAGCCTGTGTTTGAGTGTTAGATGCACAGCCTTATTAGATTCAGGTTCAATTTGTGCTTGTTTTGGATAGTAATTCATGGCTGATGTGGGTTCTTGCTATTGGGTTGTTCCCTCTTTAGTAACTAGTAACACTAAGACTGATCACTGGGTTCAGATGTTATCAACCTGAGCCAAATAAAACATTTCCCATCAACTTTTCACCTAAAACTTTTAGCAACCTAGATACATTATGTCACAAAAGGTGATTCACAAGAGGTGATTTTTAAAAGATTAAAAATCTCTGGCATTTAGCTATGATTTTTTAAGTGAAGCACTTTCCTTCATGTTAACTTGATATACCAAGAAATCGGGAATACTTCCATTTTTCCAGTTAGTAATTTTTTAAATAATGAATTAGCGCTCCAGTAACCTCCAAAGGTGATCAATAGCAATTTATTATAATGACCTCATGGAATGTTATATTTCTTATTTCAATCTACTAGTCTTTTTGATGCTCAATTTTGTCCATCTTTGACCAATGGGAGTCCTTACAAATTGGTTCCTGGGTCCTTTCAGCATGATCTAACTCTGAGTGCTTCGTTGCTTTCAGACACAAGACTTTCCAGACTCATGTCCTTTCCCTGCCCCTATTAGGGGGAGAGGCTGGGCGCCAGGGTGAACCTACCTCTAGGGTTATGACTGCTTCTAGACCTCTTCAAGGTCTACATGCTAGGTAACATGTATTTTTCTGAAAGACAAAAACAAGTCACAGTATTTTACTGGTATTTCCAATTGAAAAATACAATTACAGGAATTTTTTTTCTTGATTTTATTCTTGTCTCTTTTTTCTTTTGCTAAAAATCTTAGTACAATCCCATTGACATAAGTAAATATTTTCTTTGTCATATATAAATACACACAGTTTCAAAATGACAACACCATTATCATTACTAAAAATAAAAATACAGAATGCAATTTAAGATTTCTTTGTAGTTATTTTCTCTGTAGGGTATATTCCATTAGGCAAGTGCAGACAAAATGCTGGGCTTCAGAGTCACTTGAAATAATTCTTTGTATATGTGATTATATCACTACCATGTTTCAAGAATTGCTTTTTAATTTTTAATTATAGAAAATACTGACAGGGTCCCAAAGCAGAAAGTATAAAACAAAATACAGACATAGGTGCCATCCCTATTAGCACCCTACCACCACCACCACCACCGAAGGAACTGATTTACTGGCTATTGGTATCATACTGCCAATGCTTTGAATAATAAAGAAGCAAATGCATATTTTGTCCTTACTTTTGTCTTCTTTCTCAGACAATATGTTAGTACACAATACATCCTATTTATCTCTTTCTTTACTCTGGAGATGACGCCAGAATAGAATAGAGAAACTGTACTCACTTTGTAGCTATATAGTATTCCATTGAATAGATGTGTCACAGTCTCTTTCACCAATTCCCTACCTTGGAGATTTGAGTGACTTCCGATCTTTAGCTGTCATAGTGTTGTAATAAAGATTTTCATATGCATGTATCATTTCATATTTTTGTCTGTGCATCTGAGAGAGACTCTTAGAAGAGAATGTCAGGTTGAAGGATAAATCCATAATTTAATTTTGCTAGTTATTAACAAATACCATCCACATTAATTTGTACATTTCAGAGTGCTGTATTCCCACTATTCTACCAACAAAGTGCACTATATGAATTGGATTTCTGCCAATCAGGTAAAAACTGGTGTCACAATGGTTTTAATTTGCATTTCTCTTACGTATATTCTCATGGTTAAGGGCCATTTGCACTCCATTTTCTGTGAACTGTCCATCTTTTTGCCTATTCTTTTGGTCAAAGATTCTCAAAATTTAGAAATTCTTCACTCATTAGTGCTATATAAGCACTTCATGATAAATACTAAAAATATTTTTGCCAGTTATGTTTTTTAGCCATCCAAAACTCTTACTTTCAGTTAAAGATACAAAGTTTTCCTTTAAAATGTCAGTCATAAGAAGGTTTTTCCCACTCTTATAAAGGAATTCATTTTCTTCTAATTATTTAGAAGGTTTAATTTTTGCAACTGCATCTCTGATCCACTTGGATTTTTATCGTGTGCTGTGTGAAAAATGGATTCAATTTTATTTTTTTCCATATAGTTAAACATAACCATCTAAACACCATTTTCAGAGTCTTTCCCTTCGATAAGCTGCTACCTTTATCATAGGCTAAATTCTTGGACTTTCTTTATATTGTTTATAGTATGTTAGAATATCTAATAGGATTATCCCTCTTTCCCCACTATTTTTTTCTAAATTTCTCTGGCTATTGCTGTTCATTCTTTCTAATACCTTTATACAGGAAAAATACTTCTTGTTTCACTGGGATCTACTATGCCCCTTAAATATATAAAATATGCATAAATGGAGACATTTCAATAGTATTTTCTAAATGATATTCTACAACCAGCGCTTGGCAAACTTATCTTTGAAAATTCATTTCAGAGAAAACAGAAATCATACTAAGTGATGCTTGGACATAAGTAAAACCACCACAGAACAGCCTTCTCTCAAAACGCTAGCCAAGTGTTACTGAACACTCACTGGATTCATGGTTCTATCATAACTAGTATGAAGAAACTGGGCTGTACCAAAGACTCAAGAAAATAAACAGCAGTTGTCTTACGACTACCACAGTAAAATTTATTCTGTAAAATGAAATTAAAGTACATTATGCATAATTTAGCAAAGACCAAATACCGTAATAGATTTTTTTTTCCCCAAGACAATACTTGGCACTGACTTTTAGGACTTCAAGGATTGTGACCTTCTATGCTGGTTCAATCTTCACAAAATTACATACACTGTATCCCAAGGTAAAAGTTAACTTTTAAAAAGAATCGTGATAACATTTTTGAAATAAAGTAAAATCAGTAGTAGGATAGTTAAGTTCCCCTTGACATTTGGGTACATCTTTTTCCTGAGTCACTCGGCACACATCTGTGATCAGACACCCCATTTACTAGTGAACTTAGAAACCTGGGACAAAGTTTCCTGCACAGAAACCCTGCTATAAAAGTGAAAACTGTCATGCACTGGCAAAGGACAATTAGGAGATTGGGTCAAATAAAAAATACAAAAATGTCACCCAACTTATGTGTGGCACTTAGTAGCTTTGAGTCTGGCCATTGAAGATACTAAAGGCTATTGTTGTTTTTAGGGTAGAGATATATGACAAGATATCTTGGTTCTCACACTACTTTCTTGGACTAACCTAGTTAATCTGACAAGACAGATCATTCAGTGGGAAGCTACTTGCTGTACTTCAGTATAATCTACTTTTTTTTTTGTTGTGAAGACATTGTTGAAAATAGAACATTCAGTCTTTCTGGCAATTAATCAACAATGATACAACCTTGTATTTCTTAACAACTACAAATTTCCTAATTATTTTTAAAAGGCAACAGTCAAAACCGTTAAACCATTATCTTCTCTAGTTCACTGTTTTTATTTACATAACCACCTTTCTCCTAGACAAGCAATGTTAGTAAAATACAAGGCAAAGAAGCCTTGTTGGTAACAATCGTATTCAATTTTTTTTGCCAAGGGTCACTCAGCAGCCAGTCACCACCTGGAGCTTTTTCACAGCTTCAAATTAGTTTTCCTCATGTTAAAACAATAAGAAAGTGCTACACTTGATACTTGATGGTAGTTATTGTCAAATAGTTCAATCAACCTTACAGAATTTTCATAATATAACTACTTCAAGTATGTATTTTATCAACACAAGACTTAAAAAAAATACCACCAAATCCAAATGCTAGCTCATTTCTGGTGCCATGAGACAAAAAAGCACTACCTGTTTTTATATTTTAGTGGTAAAAATATAATCCAGTTTTAGCACCCATCTATATGTTAAATATTAATGAAAATACATGATTTGGCTTATGACAGGTAACAGTCTTAATATTCTCAGCAAGGAAATATGTTCCTTTTACTTCACCCTGGCTCACAGGAAAGAAGAGTGTTATTGGTGGCGGGGAGAGGAAGGACAGGCTGTTAGTTAAGGCTTTTCAACATGTGAATCACTTAAGTATTAATGCCATGTTTCCCTGGAAGTATAGAATCATATCACACATTGAAGGTTTCAAGGAGCATGTTGTTGCAGACTGGGCTGAATAAGGCTTTATAGCTTTAAATAGAGAACAGAAGAAAATCAGAAAAATTAATGCTAGTGATCAACTCCCATCTTTTTAATCAAAATGCTGTCTCATCACTCCATTTCAAAAACGAAGTGAAGTAGTCTAAACAAGTGACAAATTTTCACCTAAAAATACATTAAATTTTGATTAACTATATCAAGTTATTAGACATGGCAAATACAAGCAGTAAAAGAAAATAAAGTGCACCTTTTAGTATATAAAATAGACCCAGAAATCACTTTTTAAAATTGGCAATATCAACTACAATATAAAAGTACCCGAAATAGCAAAGTTAGAAATGAAAAAAATTTCAGTTGAAAAATTACAACTTTTCGGTACAGCAGAGGGACAAATAACCTTTTATTAAAGCTAGTAGATTCAGAGACTCTTGTATATTTCGATCTTGTGTAGGAGAAAGGAAAGTCATTCTTCTAGAAGGCACTAACTGGTTTAATGTGCAAGCGACTTCATAAAGAAAACATGTGCAAAGTACAGTCAGGAAGACTGCATGTTCTTTTGTTGCATTCCTTACTCTTCGTCATAGTTATGACTTATTGCTGAGGAGTTGTGTCATTCAGCATGCTCTCATGTCATCTTCAATGTGCTCAGTCTACAGTGTCACAGATCTCCTTTACTTTCTGGTTGAAGTCTTCTGGTTGATCTGCATACACATAATGCCCTGCCCCAAGAATAGCCTAGAAATGAAAAGGAATCAGGTGATATGTAAATAAAACACAATGACATAAGCAAAGACATTTAGCAATGAAAGTGAGAACAGCTATATCTAAAATAAGACAAACAAGAATAAGCAACACTCGTCTGTAGATATTATATATTTCCATCAAATAAAGGAACTGAGAATAAAGTAAAAAGACTGTTGACATATCTAAATTTTAATATGAAAAAATCTATTCTAACTTGACCAGTAATTACAGGACCAGTAGACAAACTAAACAAAGTAAGGATGTGCTGCCCTATAATGTGGGAGTTAGTTGAGGACCATGGCACCTGTCTCTCTTTCAGTCTCCCCCATCTCGGAGACGTTGTGGCTCTCAGGACAGGCATGTCCCGGAAGAAAGGTGATTCAGTATCTGACATGAAGATTTGTGTGGGTCAAATCCTGCCCCATCAGTCTCTGACTGAGGCTGCAGGCATAGCTCAGATGCGAACAAGCAGGAATGAACTGAAATCTCTTTGAAGGCAAAGATAATAGAGGAGATTTAACCTACAACTGGAAACCGAGAATAAGGCACACACTTACTATTGTCTTCACGTATGAATGTGGTCTTAACGACTGGATGCTAGTGCCAGAATTGCCATCAATGCAGGACCGGGCACCATAGATCACTGAAACTGGAATGTCAGGGTGCATTTTACCAATTCGCTGGAGCATTGGCCGTTTTGCCCATCCATATGGAATAGTCATATTTTTGAATGCAGTCTCACCACTAAAAGGAAATGGAGAAAAATCACAACTATGACTCCTGAGGAAGAGTATGCATCACTTTTACCAAAACACACTCATGTTTAGCTTCTCCCCTATTTAAGAAAAACCTTAGCCCAAACAGAAAATAATGTACCAGAAAGTATAAGAAACAAACACCACAGCAGATTATACATTTCTGTATATATCCCACAGATGATATGAACTTTTGTTAAATAAACAAGGTTGCTCTAAATTCTAGTGATTTTGATTTTACAAAAATCTTCTAAATCAAAGCATAGAACCCTAAGTCCTCATCATTAAATTATTAAATTTCCTTAATTAAAATGCTTTTCACTCTAATTTATTTCAGATGTAGATGGTAGCTTTTCCATGGGTTCATGGTATGAGCTTTTTGACCTGCAATGACAAAATCAAGATAAAAAATTCTGATGAAGCGTTCTTTGTGTACTGTTTATATTTTTCAGTTTTTGTATATTATGATGTTTGTTATCTTAAAAACAGCTCTCTGGCTGGGGAGAGACTATGCATCCTAGAACTAGCCAGCTCTTAGAGAGAGCAAAGGACTCTAGTGGTAACATGTCTTTGATACGTAAACTCAACGATCCAGAGCTGTGCTTCTACTGTCCTGCCCACCCATTCATCGCAGGAGACAATATTCCTCAGCCTTAATCATCCAAGACCAGGTACCAGGCAATTAGAGAACACCCCTTATCTTAGAGTCCACTGAAATTGTTCAACCAGCTAATCCTAATGTGTTTAGCCTGCTCTGCCCTGCCTTTCCTGCAGAACCCAGTAAAGGCTCTGGCCTACACTTTTCCTTCACTCCTGCCTTCTGCCACTTGACCAAAATCCAGCACTTCCCCTGTGACTCTTCATGGCACTCAGTGATTTTCCTCTCTGGTACCTGAGAGTATAATAATAAACTTTACTTTCCTGAGCTTCTCCCATGTAGTCACAACCGAAGGATGATCACATGGAAGAACACAGTACTCTGAAAACTCCCAGGTAGATCCTGAAGCACTGGTCCTATTTTTGAGTGCTGTCTAACCATTTTAAAGGAAAAGAAGCAAATTTTGCTGTCCTTTCTGCAAATGACAGCAAATGTCAATGCATTTCCTTGTGATACTAAGACAGATTTCTGAATTGGCTTATGAAGAATTCAAGTTCCGCCATAAGAAAGATAACAAATTAAGACTATATTGGTACATGTAATCGTGAAATGTGAGTATAAGAATAAAAAACAAAACAAAACACTAAGACCATGCAGGAAAATAGATGACATACCTGGGACAGACCACTAAAAACTATTGGAACAAGTCAAAATATATTGTGCATACCTAATTCACCAAACCCAATTGCCTATGAGTCTTAAATATCAATCTCTTGAGGACTCACAAAAATTTTCAGCCTTCCTCACTCTTGGCAGAGAACCACTAAAAAAGATTTCTAAATCTTTATAAATGAGATTTATAAAAAAGATTTATAAAAAAGATTGCGCTACAGTTACATCTCAATTGCCTCCACATCCTCAATTTTTTAATGAAGTAGTTGTAGATATTCTGCCAAAAGTGAGGGGGTGGGGGGAGTAAGAGAGGCTATCTCTGTATGAGTCTTCCACCCAAGCATCAATCTTAGAAAGGATGAGGCACCACTTCTATGCATTCAAGTGTGATCCAAGGCTCATCTACACTAGGATCATTGGAAACATTTTATTAAAGATGCAGCCCAGAACTACTGAATAAGAAGTCTTAGAAACTGGGCTCAGGAATCATTTTTTACAAACTCCCCCAATAATTCTGGTACCTAATGAAGCATGAGAACTGGATCTCTCACTGTCATACTCCACTCCTGATCATCTCCCTAACCCTACGGTGTGGTTTGTCAGTCTCCTCCTAGCTTTCCACAATCTTTAGGCTCTGTTTTCTCCATTAGTCCTTTTACCCAACATCCACAAGTCCTATTTGTTTTTAAAAGTAAGAACCATCTTTGTTTCTTGGCCATCTTGCTCCCTCTGACTACTATGCACACTCTTCTAACCTCCACTTACTCCTCACCACTCCTGCAGTTTTTCTCATGCTGGTCTCCAGGCACTAAATGCTGCTTAGTAAAAGAGGGATAAAATCATCAAATGAACTTGAAAAATGATGCTGAGCATCTCCCACATACCTGGGAAATTTAATACCCTTTGAAAGAGTAAAAAGCTCTAAGAAGATCCATGATACAGAAACCCATCTAACTTTAGTTTAATAAAGTACCCCTTCTTTGTAGAACATTCAGACTCAGTTTGGGAATGCTGTTTATTTGAGGTTCTTCTTTCTCTCTCAACTCTGACCACCTCCAAGAGATGCACAAGAAGAACAACTTTTTCAACTATCCACAAGCACTTTAGGAGAAGAATGTATGTCTTACTTTTTAATCTCCCAATAGAATCCAGCACCTGTTTTACACAGTAGGTATTTCATGAACAGAAAAAAACAAGTATGAGTCATTCAACTATTTGTCTTTTAAAACTGTCATTTAATTTCTGATGAAAGTCTCCTGGATACCTCACATATTTTCCAAAGAGAAAAGTCTAAAATACACATACAATAAATTTAGAATCATAATCCTTACCTTGGAGTTTGTACATTACAGTGATAGATATATTCTGTCACAGTATCATCTTCAAACATTGAAGCATACTTCCGTTTGAAATCAGGCCTTAAACGTTGCACCAGACTTAAACCTATTTAATAGGAAATGAATGTTTAAAGTTATGTGAGGGATTTAAATTATAATTAACTTAGAGACTAATACACAAAGTTTTAATGTTTGCGTATATAATGAATGCTATTTGTATACATGTATTCATACAGTTTAGATGCAAAGAAGCACAGAGTTGCTCACTTCAAGTTCCTTAAGGAAAGACTGACATAAGTACTAAAGAGTATTATACACTGACTTACAAATGTACTTTAGGAGCCCAAAAACATAAGTCAATTTTCAAAGACTTTTTTGCAGAAAAACAAATTCTATTAACAAGGCGAGTGAATAGAAAAACTCATACCTAAAATTGACTTATTAACTTACATAGTGGTGGGTTTTTTTGTTTTTTCACAATTACAACATGTTAACATCAAAATTAAATGAACTGGGACATAATTTTTTCTGTAGAAAAAGAAATTCCGAGTATCTCCCTCAGATATCAGCAATACTCTCTGCTAAGGCAGTCCATAGTGACCCCCACAGCCCCACGCCTGAGGCGAGAGGCAGAAGCAAGTCTTCCAGAGGCTTTAAAGGCAACGAAGGGCAAGAACTCATCCCCTGCCCCCCAGCTAATTACTTAGAGTGTCTACAATATGGAGGCTCCTCTTTGTGGAGAGGAACATAGCTTCATTCATCTTTATGCTTGGAGTGGTACTTTTCAGAGGAAGAGGAGAAAAAGTAAGGTTCAGTTTTTTGTTTGTTTCTAAGATTCTGAATAATACTGATCAGTAAATACTACTAATCTGTAATCATTTTATTTTCCGAGGGCACAGACACAGCACTTACCAAAGGGTCCTGCAATCCTGAGGCCAGCCAAAGGGTTAAAGGGAGTCAATGCTGCTCCCAAGGCTCTGATCCACACTGGAATTGGTCTGTCTTGATCAGCAAGGTCTGGTCGCTCAGGAAAACCCCAAGGTTCCACTAAAATGAGATGACTAACCCTGTTTGGGAGAGAACAGATTTAAGTTTATTTGACAAATTCTATGAAGAACTAATATGACTATACAAAATAAAGGCAGAATGAAACATTTTCGAAAAACTTCACATTAAAGACTAATGGTCAAACAATGGTTGTATCCTGCTTTGGTTACACATAAACATTTGAGATCTGGTAGGATTTGAAAAAAAGGATTTCAAAAAAGAGGACTTCATTTTCAATATTTCTAAATATGGAGAGTAAAGGAGCTGTGAAACTGTGTGATAACTGTGTGACTACTGTTGAGAAACAAGGCAGCATTTGCTATTTAAGCTACTGGATATAGATCACTGATCACTCAGAAAAATCCAATGGTTCATGTATCTCAAGAATGACATTGCAGACACTTCAGACACTAACAATAGCTATTGCCTATGAATTATCATTCTAAACATTTAAGAGGCATTAAAACTTTAGGTGGGTCCAAAGGGACTTTCAATGAATTTTTCACAAACATAGAGGAATATTTTCAGCATTATCCTCATGTTCGGGATCGCAGTGTGGTGAAGAGAACACCTTTCCCCTACCCATGAATGACATAATGAAATAGTGGCATTAGATTCTACCTAATCTCTTCCTAATTTTCTTCCTTACTAACTATAGGAATAGAAAGTCTTTGGTCTAACCACATATAAAATTTTTCATATCATTAATAGTTTTCATCTTATTAGAAAACTGTTTCTAAAAAGGAAAACCAGTATTATCAGTAGTATTTCCATGTGGCTATATCAAGGTATTATATATCATAAAGATCTCAAACAAAGCAAAATGTCCTTCTGCTACAAGTTGATATTCAACTGTAAATAAAACAACCAACAAATGCTAGCAAAAATCTCTCCAGAATGAACTAACAATGATTCTAAAGTGACTTTCCAGATGATTATCATTCCTGCTATAAAATAATTTATTTTTGCCAACATAGATATGGACGAATTAGTAGCAAGGCCCTTGCATTTTCTCAAACAGAAACTTCAGAGCACAGACCCCGTGCGTAGCAAGGACCTTTGGAAAATACTAAACCCAGTCTTTCATCTCAGGTGAGAAGCTGAGACGCAGGATGAGATCCATCCCAGGATACAAAGCTAACTAATACAGAACTAGGGCTAAAGCCTATATGTCCTTAACTCCAGGTTACTAACTTAATAAGTTACTAATAGCTTATTTTGGCATTAAAATAAGCTGGAAGGTTCTCCCTCCTAAGAACAGGTCAAGCAACATAAGACAAACATGTTAGTAAAGGTAAAAAAAAAATGAACTCTTTATTAAAATATATTCTACCCTAAAAGATTAGTAAATTTTTGTTGCAAACTTCTATAGGCATTTGTCCAGTTTTTTCAGGTTCTTAATTCAAGAAGGAGGAGGATAAAGGAAAACTTGAGGGATGGAAATTCACATCTACCTCTAGAAGTGATTGTTTTGTTTGTCTTAGTTTTGGCTTGCCTTGTTTAATGTGGACCTTCAAAATATCATAGCTAGGTAAAAATGCCAGTTTAGGAAAAGTTAAATAAAGTATATATACTAGAGAAGATGACTTTTTTTTTTTGAAAGGAAGTAAGTTGCCCCACAACTTTTCAATCCTGTGTCTTTAGCCTAGCATAGTGGTTGGCACAGTGTAGATGCTCTGTAATATTTAGAGTATTGTGCTTTCCCATATTTCCTTTTGGTCCTTGTTTATAAGAATATACAGTTTTTAGGAAGTATAATTACAGAGTAAGCAGATGAGTTAATTCAGTATGAATTTTCCTGGTCCCCAGGAGACCTTAGAACATCACTATTATTTCTCATATTAATCCTGCATTAGTGGCTAGTAAGATTCATTTAGAGAGTCAGAGACAGTCTGTTTTTAATAAAATATAATTGAATGGAAAAATATATAAAAATATATTATTTCACAAAACTTTTGTTTCAGACACACATGGACATAAAATTCTTATGGAGGTTTATAGTTGATTTTGAAAAAAATTTTAAAAGCTCTAAAACAATATCTAAACTGTAGTTATATATCATTTGCTCCCACTATGGGTAAGAGGCCTCAGAATATAATCATTGCTTATATTTTATCATAAGGATTTTAAATGAAATAGGCCATGCAAAGACCTTAGGTTTGTGGTTATCAAATAATATCCAATAAATGTTAGCTAGTTATAGTAGCAAAATTGGAAGACTACTGGAGAAAAATTTCTTCAGGAGCATGGGATCACAGTGGTGAGAAACACATGAGCAGCAAGTGACTTAACTTTTTAAGGCAGCCTGATCACAGGTTTTAGCTCACACGTCAGTATAGCCTTGAAGCAGCAAGGTCTCAGCCTCTCTGATAATGAAAAGGGTTATAATAAGCTGACTGGAGTTACTTGGTGTTACCGTATAGCTAACCTATTATAATAATCCAGAACACACCTCTACTATTCTATAAAGGATAGCCTGATGGAATTGTTAGTTCACATCTAAGAAATGGGTCTAGCTAGATGACATTTGTGAGTCTGTCAGACACCTTTGTAAGAAACAGATTCAAACTGTAGGAAAAATAATGAATCAGCAGAGCAGGAAGAACATCCCATCAATTTCAAAACATAAAGAGGCATTCTTCTTTAGGTTAGTCATTAAAATAGGTCTTGAGGGCCTCCCCGGTGGCGCAGCGGTTAAGCGCTGTGCTGTGGAGCTGTCGGCAGCGGCGACGCGAGTTCGACGCCCGGCCAGGGAGAGTCCCACATGGCGCGGCAGACCTCTCCTGCCTTGCCCGCTGCTCCCCTCAGCAGTGTATTTCCATCTATCTGCCTGTTCTGCTCCCCACTCTGTCTCTGGTGAACCCTCTCGCCGCCCCACACCTCTGGACTGTACCCCAGCTTGTATGCATAAATAAATAAATCTTTAAAAAAAAAAAAAAACCAAAACACATTCTTAAAAAAAAAAAAATAGGTCTTGAGTTTGAAGATGGTGAGAAGACTATAGCCTAAAGGGCAAAGTGGTAGAAAACACCTGCTCCAATATTCTGGGACGGCTGAGTCCAAACGCAGGGATATACAAACCTGACTTAGATAAGATTTAAAGTCAGTCACCATCTGGAAATAATGTAATTAAGAGATCAGACCCAGAACCAAACTGCATAAAGGAGTCTACAGGACCTACATATGCAACAATGAAAGGAATAAGGAAAAGGACCAGAATGAACTCTAGTCAGTGCACATAAGATGCATTCTCAAGATGCAGTTAGCCCCAGATGTTTTATATTGCCTTCAAGCCACTAGAGGGAGAATGGGGCAAGTCCAGAGAACAATAAACCAAACAATGTACTTCCAACTTCATTTCAGTAGAATAGCCTTTTTTCTCAAGAAGGTTGGGCAAGAAATGCGCAGCCCAGTTCTGGGAAAGAAAGTGTAGTCACGAAGGAAGATAGAGGAAAAAGCCTGCAAAAGTCAAAACGTAAGATGATCTGAAAACCTTTTAGTGGAGAACAGACTAGTTGTAATCTATTCTATTTGAATTGGATCTCTTTGATAAACACATTCTAAGTTGATAAAAGTCTCTGTAGCATTCTTTTCCATAGTTTTAAACAAATACCTATAAAATAAAATCTTTGTATGGGGTCCTGACCAATATGCGTCAGAAGGAAAGGAAAACTGTAAGAAAACACTGAACAAACAGATGAAAGAAAGGAAGTAGGATTTTTGGCTATTACAGGTGGCTTCCTCTAGTCTCCATTCATTCCCATCTTAAGGCAATATCAGACACTGTGTGGTGAAGATTTTGCAGAACAGTAGCCCAGACTCCTCAACACAGTGAGTGACCATACACAGCACATTAATCTAAAAGTGAAATCACAGAGAGTGCTTCCAATTATTATACATATGGTAAAAGGACTAAAATAAACTAAGGTTCTGTCACCAAAGCCACTCAAAATTTGTTCTTCTCTCTTGTAGGTGATTTTAAAGTGGTCATTCCCTTCTGATTCACCAAAACCCCTTAATTTCTTTATAGCATTTCACAATAGCAAATGACAATTTCACCACCTGATCCAAATAGTTATAGCCACGAAGGGTCAGGATTCTAAAAGTGTAGGGATTTTATGACCAGAAGCTAGCCCACAGAGTCCCATGTCACATCTCCAGGGGATAAATGCCACAAGACAGTCCTAATAAAAACTTGGCAAGAGACAAAAGAAGCCCAACTCTTACAAATAGACCTTTGTATGGTACAAGTAGTCTTCTCTTCCACTTGTCACTAAGCATAGGTCACAATTAAAGGTGGCAACCCCAAAAAGCCAACTAAGAGAGAAAATTTGGATTTCTTTTGAAAGAGGTCTGTAAGTTGACAAAACGATTACCGTTTAAGTACTATGAACTGGAAAAATCAAGTGTAAATGCTAAAAACTACAATAAACTTTCTCTATTAGAAAAGAAGTTGGCTGCTCTAGAGGAAGAAAAACTCAGGTACACAAGAATCCTGGCTCCCCTTGTCAAATTCTACATCAACAACACACCCGGAGTTATGCAATGGGATAGCCTCACCAGCGCATACCCCCGCCTTGCTACCATCCACATCTCATTCAGACGGCAACATCAAAGTCAGCTGCAGTTTTGGATTTAAAAGTGAGTATAATGGCAGAACACACTGGCAACATTAAGTACCTATCTTTTTTGCTTCTTTCACCCAAAATAAGCAAAGTAAAAATGAACTTTTTTTCTAATTTCTTTTTTTTTTTAAAAAAAGATTTATTTATTTATGCATACAAGCTGGAGTGTAGGCCAGAGGTATAGGGTGGTGAGAGGATTCAGCAGGGACAGAGTGGGGAGCAGAACAGGTAGAGAGCAGAACAGGCAGATCGACTGAAGTACGCTGCTGAGAGGAGCAGCGGGCAAGGCAGGTGAGGTCTGCTGTGCCATGTGGGAAGCTCCCTGGCTGGGTATTGTACTCATGCTGAGTGGCTCTGGATAGCTTCATAGTGCTGCGCTTAACCCATTGCGCCATCAGGGAGGCCCCTTTTTTTCTAATTTCTTAACACTCAAATGTGACCTCCCCCCATAATATCAATGTAAATAATATGAAATATCATAAGATAATAAGGCAAAGAGGAGGAGATGCTACAAAGATTCCAAAATAATTGTAATCTTCTGAAAAAGATTCCTCTAAAAAATAACTCTAAACAATAAAGGTTAGGGTACAGTATAGTAAAACCAACCCTCTAAGATAAGCCATGCAGATATATTTTCTGTAGTTTAGTAAAGAGGAAGCTACAGCTTTGTTCTAAGTCACAAAGACAGTACACTAAGGCCTAGGTCTTCTCATTTCTAACCTTCTGGTTTCCCATGACATCTTACCATAACCTGGAAAGGGTTAAGAAAAGTCTGTTGGATCTATATGTCTAAGGATAGTAACAACAAGCAGTGGTATCACAATAATTATTACTTGTGGCTTAAACTGCATACATTCTAAATCTAACAAATAGAAAAATCTTTCTCAAACCTTTTACATTGTGAAGCATGTAACATAATCATTTCTGCTACTAAAATGACCATCCGTTGTGGCTACCGCTGCAGCTACCAGTCTATAAAGTTTTTTAGGAGAAAGTGTCTCTTATGAGAGTCAGACACCAAAAGCCCACCCGGATAGGAGTGGGATAGAGACTGGCCTTGGGGTTCCTCTCTTCTGTTACCATCACTTACCTTGATGGGTACTTCAGTGAGTAAGCAGCAGCCAAAAACCCACCCAGGTTGTGTCCAAGCAAGATCACTTTGTTCAATCCTAGGGCACATCTCCACTCTTCAATGGATTCCACAAACTGATTCTCTACTTCTTCTGCATCACTGTCAAATCTTGGTCTACTACTTCGTCCAAAGCCCAACAGGTCAAAAGCATAAACAGGTCTATTAGTGCAAAGATCTCCAAAATTCAGTGCCCAAAGTCCAAGACCTCCTCCAAAACCATGGAGGAGGACAAGTGGAGTCTTATTTGAAATATTATGAGAGAACTTCAGTGTCCATATTTTATTTCCATTAGATATACAAACAGGTTCTTTTTTGTATGTGCCGGGGACACCTAATGAAAACATAAAAGAGAAAATGAAAAGCCTCACAGCTTCTAAGAAAGGAAATATTTTCAAAGTAATCATAAATCTAGAAACCATCTGCTATCCATTCCTACGACTTTAGCCTTTATGTTAACATATTTTAAAAATAAGTACATCTTTTATTGACACAAGTAATTCTTAATTACTATATTTTACATCTTAGTGGGAAAATTTATCTCAAAGAAATCTCAAATACCTGTGGCCAAGGTATTTTGTCAAGTCATGTTAGCTCTTTGGGCTTCTTTCCACATCTATCAAATGAAGGTCCTACACTCCTAAAATCAAAGCGGAACTTAGTGGTCTCTGAATCCATTACTTTAAGGTCACTAAGAGACAATAATAAAAGAACATTTAATTTATAAAGCAACTGAACATTAAGCATTGAAGGATGAAGTCAGAATCAAAAGAAATAGTTTTCCTTAAAAAATAATCGTGAATTTAGGGAAGGATTAACAGTATCTGTAATAGACACATAACTGAAATCTTCAATTATTTCAAAGTTTAGTAGAGAGATGGTGGCAAGTATGGTGTGTATGTCACAGCATAAAGCACCAGGTAGTCCTAAGTTTAAGTCCAACAATCTCCCATGAAAAATGCAAATGGTCATAACTTTGTAAAGAAAAAATGCTTACTTGTCTTCAATAGTGTGGGGCAAAATAAGTCTCTCCTAAAACTGACAAAAAATGAAACTGATTTGAAGCTAATTTTCATTAAATTATCACTGAAAAGCTACACTTTAGACTCTTAATTGTGCATATTCACCTACAGTGGACTAACGCTGGAAAAACAGGAGTTTATGTGCTTTGACCAAAGCACCCACATAGTGGCAACAAAGAGGAAACCCAGTATTCATTCAGAATATTAACAGAGTCCATGCCATCAAGTGGAGAAAAATACCACAGTTTAGAAAAAGATCCAGCATTAGTGCCAAGGCAAACTACTTTAGCATTTTTGAACACCGATGTCTGCATATTTCAGTAAAAACCACCAGTAGCCACATTTAGAGCAGTGACCGCCACTGTTATTTGTTACTTGCTTTCATGTCTGATTTTTTAACAGGCAAATTTTAACTCCCATCTGAATACCTAAAACCAAGTAGCAGAAAATATGTTTGTTAAATGAATGAATTTAGCAGCTAGCACTCTTATTAATCTCCTAATAAGAACTTTTCTTTAATTGCAGTAAACCACAATGACAACTTCCCCAACTATTAGCCAAGTATACAGAGTGAATAGGATTTATTTTCATGTTAAAAATCCACGTAAGATAGCTAACTGTCCCTGCCCTATGGATATATCCTATTACAGTCACTTACTCCTAGAACATTCAAATACACAAACAAGAAAATTCATTTATGGTAGAGAAGATGACAAGTACAGACAAACATCTGAACATACACAGCGACCACGCCTGTGAATTGTACGACTTAATCCAATTCTCTAATTGCACAATAAACACTATTGCTTAAAAGTATACCATAGATACCTGGGAATCCTCTCATAGTACACATACGGGTAAATTCCAGCATTCATAAGAAACAAAAAAATGTTTGTACACCATTGTAAATGGAGAATTAAAGACTTATACTATAACCAAGAGGAATTCTAAGTATTTTCCGACACCTTCCTTTCACAGGGAAAAAAAATGAAAAGTATAGCAAAGTGACTTGTCCAAAACTCTGAACCAAGCACCTGATTGCAGACCTGGGCCTAGACCAGGTCACTTGATGCGAGTACAGCGTTTGTTCTATTGTAAAAAGCTGCCTTTTCTGGAACATCTAGAGTCTGTTCTCAGAGTGTAGTCTGGGGACACCTGGGGTGTCCCTGAGGCCCTTTTAGGAGGCTAGGAGGACAAAACTATTTTCACAGTAATAGTAAGACTTTATTTGCCTTTCACTCTCATTTTCAGATGGGCATCCAGTGGAGTTTTCCAGAGATCACATGCATGTGATTATCAACATTTTGAATGCAGAAGCAGATATGAGAGTCAGGCTACCTATATTAAGTCAGACACTAAAGAGACACGTGATCATGTAAATAATGCTACTCTCCTCACTATATTACTGTTTGGAAAAAGTTATTTTTAGAAAACATGCTATTTATTTTAACATCTAATTGGTTTATTACTATTATTTTAAAATAAGTTAATGAATTATTTTAAATTATTCAGTTTTAATTTCTAATATGAAAATATTGAAAGCTGTAACCTAGACACAAAGCTACCTGCAGTCCTTACTATTAAAGAGTTTAACAAGAACGCAAGACCAAAACCTTTGAGAATCCCTATCTCCCCACATTTATGCACTTGCTGGTGACCTGGAAGAGGAAAGATTCTTTTGCCAACAATTAACGCACCACAGAATCTTATCTCCAGTTTCAGGTCAACGTAATACCTTTGTCCTATTTTAATAAAATAACTCAGTTAAATTTAAAAGAAGAAAACCTTACATTTTAAAATTTTCTCTTCAGCTTCTTTAAGGTGTGATGTGGATGTAGGGCACCACGTGGGAAGCCAACCAGTTAGCCATCCCGACCTAGAGCATCAAAAAACAAAATACAAACAGTTAAATTAAGGTTCTTCTCAAATCCCAACTGTTACATATGGAGAAGAAAACCAGAATAGGGAATTTACTGTCTGTGTGAAGGTCATGACACCTCTATGTGCCAAAATCCACCTCATGGATACAAAGTTTTGTGGGACAGTCCTGGGATATAGATACTCAATTTCAGCCTGTGAACCTACAAGTAGAGAACCAAAGTCCACCTTATTTTCATGAATAGTGAGACTCCAAATATTGAAACAGAGACTAAACACGGGCAGAACAGAAGAAAAAGGCATCCCCCCCCACCCCATGCCCTACACCACTTACAGTGAGTTTAAGTACAAAAAAGTTAAAAACCGTGAGTAGTTTCATTTCGATGGTAGGTACACAGTGGTATTAAAATATATCCATTATAAGGGTTGAGAGAAGAGAAATCTTTTTAAAATATCTAGGTTAAGAGTGTAACATATCCCTAAAACAAATCTGCCTAGGTTGAACTGGTTACCTGTTAATGGGAAAACGTCATGTTCCAGCAAACAGTAAATGGAAAGAAGGATGCAGGCATCTGGCAGAACACAGTTGAACAAAGAGAACAAAGAGAGTCTTAAGCAATAGGTGAGGAAGTATGGGGAGGCTAGAAATGGCCATTCTGCTAATAGCCAACCAAGGAGAGGTGAGCCTTCAACTTCTGACCTGGCAGCAGCTGACCACAGTTTATCATCACAGATAATCTGAGATAATGCAGCCTGTCACAGTCATCTGACAATTAGCAGGGGCTCAGCACAAAGCCAGTATTATTTAAAGTGAGACCTTTCTGATAAGAGAAAATGAATTAGAGGAAGAGAGACCAAATACTGCTGATTCCTGATGAAAGGCATGGTTATGAAATAAGGCTTTGGCAACAGAGATGGAGACAAGAAAGGTCAGGAATACTTTAAAACAAGCTAAAGGGCATAAACTTGCAATTAGAAGATGAGTAAGTTCTAGAGATCTAATGCATAGCACAGTGAATAATACTATATTACATACTTCAAAACTGCTAAAATGCCCTCACCATACAAAAAAATTATAAGTTATATGACTTGATAACCTAGGCTAGCCAAAGCTGAGTGGTAGTAATACTGCAATATATTAATGTATCAGATCAACACATTGTATACTTTAATTGTATACATTTTATGTCTAAATAAACATACATAAATAAATATATCTCAAAAACAAATACTAGCCAAAAAAACCCAAAACCCTAATGGACCTAATGGTGAACAATTATAATGTATGACAAAAGTTAATTCACTCCACAAATATTTGTTGAGCAATCACTATCTATGAGGAACTATTCTAATCATTTGTGACCTATCAGTTACCAAAAAAAATAGTGATTAGCTCATGAAATTGCTTTTAAGCTGAATCTTCAGAAAAGAATAGGTTATTTCAAAAGGTAGAGTGGTGTTCAGGCATTCCCAGTGAAGGAAAGGGCGTGAGCATATACACAGATATGCTGTATATACAGATAATGTGTACTCTGAATAACAAATGCATTGTTTCCAGTGGTTGCAGCAACAGTTTACCACAAATTTGATGGCTTAAAACAACAGAAATTTATTCTAGTACAGCTGTGGAGGCAAGTCTGAAAAAAGTATCACTGGGCTGAAATAAAAGTATCAGCAGGCTACACTCCCAACAGAAAAATCTATGCAAAAAACGTATCCCTTGACTCCTCTGGGTCCTGTGGGCTGGTGCTATTCCTCACTCTTTGGCAGTGTCACTCTATTTGTCTACATCCATTACTATCAATATGCTGCCTTCTCTTCTCTGTCTTCTCTTCAACTTGTCTGTAATGTCCCTCCTGCCCTTCATTTATAAGGATACTAGTAATTATATTTTGGACCCATCAGGATCACCTTACAACTTTTGAAATTCATTTTTAAAAATTCTTATTAAAGCAATATTTATTTAAAACATTAAGTGGGTCCTAAGTATACACATTATAATTCAATGTCTATGTAAATTACATTACAATCACCACCAAAATTCTACTTTTTATCCACCACTACCATACAAAATTTAGACATTTTATGTCTAAATAAACATATATATAAAAATAAATATATCTCAAAAATAAATATTAGCCAAAAAAAAACCCCAAAACCCGAAAACCTCTTACCCCCGTGGTGATCACCATTTTGTCCTTACAATCTAAGAATTTGTTTTTATTTTATATGTCCCTTTGTTTTTTTATTTCTTTCCACATAAAATGAAGTCATACAATATTTCTTTTCTCTGACCTATTTCACTTAGCATTAATACCCTCTAGGTCCATCCATATTGTTGCAAATGGCAAAAATTTATCATTTTTCATATCGTTGCATATACTGTGTGTATATACCACATCCTCTTTATCAACTCTTCCATTGGTGGGGACTTAGGTTGTTTCCAGATCTTGGCTATTGGAAATAATGCTGCAATGAACACAGGACTACATATACCTCTTTGAATTCATGGTCTCCTATTTTTCATATAAATACCCAGAAGTGGAATAGTAGGATACTATGGTGCTATTCCTAATTTTTTTGATGACTCTCCATACTGTTTTCTATAATGATTGTACCAGTTTATTTTCCTACCAATAGTATATGAAGAGTTCGTTTTTCCACATTCTCACCAATACTTACTGTTTCTTGTCTTTTTTATATAAGCCATTCTCACAGGTAGGAGATGATATCTCATTACAGTTTTGATTTGCATGTCCCTAATGATAACTGATGAACATTTCTCATATACCTGTTGGCCATCTGTATGTCTTCTTTGCAGAAATGTCTATTCAGATACTCTACCCACTTTTTAATTAGGTTATTTGTTTATATTGAGTTATCTCACAATTTTTACTGCAGTTAAGTCAAAAATCTATAAAGACTCAGCCATATAATGTTCAGTTTCCAAGATAGAACATGGACATAATCCTAAGTGACCATTATCTTTGGGATCACTACCACAAAATGTCAGCATAGAGTGTGTTTTAAGGTAAGACACCCAGAAACATTCAATAAATGGTAGGTGATATTATACTGATGACAACAATTAACAATGATTCACTATTATGCGGTACTAATTAGGAAACAATTCCTAAAACAAGAGTTTAAGGTTCAAAGGAAGTTCAAAGACAGGAATTAACAAAATTGTCATTTTGCATCATTCCCTGTCTCAAAGGTAAGGCTACTTTTAGTTGACCTACAAAGGGGAACTCAAGTCTTGTTCCAGCCTTTTAATTGACACTCAGATCATTTCTGTCTTTTCGTAGTCTCTCTAGTCTCCAGCTATACAATATTTCCTGTTCTTTTGTTCCCTGGCCCTGATAATCCTTGGAATATGTGTTTCTCCTTCATTATTATTTCCTATCAAACTCAAGTTAGATTTTTTAAAAAAGATTTATTTATTTATGCATACAAGGCCAGACATGGGAAGGGGGGGCTGGTAGTGAGAGGATTCACAGAGTAGGGAGCAGAACAGGCAGATTGACTGAGATATACTGCTGAGATATACTGCTGAGATATACTTGTGTGCTTTAACCAGAGGAGGAGGGGGAGAGACAGCAGAGGTTTGCTACACCATGTGGGTTAGTTCCCTGGCTAGGAATCGAACTTGTGCTGCAGTGGCTGCAGACAGCTTCATAGTGCTGAGACTTAACTCCTTGTGCCACCAGGGAGACCCCTCAAGTTAGATTTTATTTTCACTTTACCCACATATCCAAACAGGATTAGATCAAGGTAGCATGACATCATACTAAACTGAAGTTTTATTTTCTTCTTAAGTTGTGTTATAAAGTTCCATTTACTTATCAGTATCCTCACTGAATTGTAATAAGGACTGTGCTCACCACTACATTCTTAGTTTCCATTCCAGCACATTAACATACACTGATGATATGAATGAATAAGGCTACTGCTTCATCTGAAATGTATTGGTTGTGAAAAATCACAAGTAGATCACTTGAGTAATGTGAGAATTTTCTGATACTTAGGGTCTCTCCTAACAAGAAACAGGATTACATATATATGCATACGTTAAAATTCAGCAAATGAACACTTAATATTTAAGCAGTTCATCATAATAAAATTTTATACACGAAAAAGTTAAATAGACTGAATTTGATAATTGGTTGTAAAGAAGGTATAACAGAGGATTCCTAGTTTTTTTCTTAGATGCAACTAATAATGACAGAAAACATATGCATTAAAAATAGGTATGAGTGGGCCTCCCTGGTGGCCTCCCGCTGTGCTCCACAGCTCTCGACAGCGCGAGATGCAAGTTCGACACCCAGCCAGGGAGAATCCCACATGGTGCGGCAGACCTCTCCTGCCTCGCCCGCTGCTCCCCTCAGCAGTGTATTTCTGATCTGCCTGTTCCGCTTCCCACTCTGTCTCTGGTGCCTGTTCTGCTTCCCACTCTGTCTCTGGTGAACCCTCTCACCGCCCCACACCTCTGGCCTGTACCCCAGCTTATATGTATAAATAAATAAATCTTAAAAAAAATAAAATAAAAATAGGTATGAGTAAAGAAATGTGCTAATTTTTGAATGGGTGATGTAGCTTTTTCTAAGCTTTGTAGACTCATCCTACTACATTTCTCTGTAGAATTTCTCTGGGGATATACATATTTCTGGGGATATTATATGTAATAGGCACTCAATAAATAATGTTTGCTGAGTAATTAAGGTACTCCAGTATAAGTTATTCTCAGTACAAGTTATCCCCATTTCATAGATGTAAAAACTGAGGTTCCAAAATGTTAAGTACAAGATCCAAAGCTATACAACTTCTAAGTAAGTAACACAAGAAAAGGTAAGTTGAATTCTGACTGACTTTAAAGACCTTTTTTCTCAGGTGACTACCTTCCTTAAAATGTCTGAGGACTTAAGTTTAGGGATCTTTAACCACAAGAGCCACTAACACACTTCAGGTTTTCACAGCCACCTTTTCCTTCACAGTAGGTAATTTGTAAAGTATATTAAAGTGAAATATCTGTATTTAACAAAAGGATAAAGTTACAGAATAAAGTTACATTCCTTAGGCCTATAAAGAAGGTTCCTTACAATCCAGTATAGCCTACCATCTTCCAATCTTGTCTTTTGCACATTGTATTTTTATAGTACTTCCTAACTCTTAAAACTTCATACTGTTGTATGCTTCTACGACTGTGCACAGCTCTTCCCTCTGCCCTGAATCCCTTGTGTCACTTTTTTTTAGATACTGTCCCTAATTCTGATGCCAAGTGCAGAGGTCATTAATCACTACTCTGGCCCTTGATACAGATACAGTTACTATTGCAGTAGTTATGTTTACATATTTATCTGCCCGCTGCACTATGAGCACAATGAATGCTAACCCCGTATTAAAAGTCATTCTAATATTGCCAGCGCCAACCACACTAAATGGCTGGGAGTCATGTGAAGGCTTGACAACTGTGCTTCTGAACTAAAGGCCTCGATTATAAGACATACCAGAAGTAGAAGGAAGGCAGATGAAATTCATTTCTATAGGCAGAGAGCACTTACAGTACACTAGTTCTTAAACTGGAATAAAGAGACAGGATATGAACAGGGAAGGACCTAAAGCATCCCCACTCCAAAACGAAACAGAAAACCAAGAAATATCGATGTAAATAGGTGAATCCAGAAAAGGGTAATCAACAGTATGAACAATATAGGAAGGTTACAAGAACCAAAGTAACACATATATTTTTTTTTTCATATAAGTGAGGCATAATATAAGGCATAAGTATATTATGGTTTTTATCTGCTAGTCAATTTTCTTGTCTCTTTATCTTTCAATATAAGAATGTCCTAGTAAGTTTAGTATCATTACATATGTATGTATATATGCACATGTAGACACACAAGTAAACAGATAGGATTAAAGGACTATAAGCAGATGTGTATTCAGTCAGGTTTTTATCGCGCATGGTTATACTGTGCAGATACGTGAAGAAAGAATACTGGAACAGAAGATACACAATAGCTGCAACAGGAAGTTATCTACAATTCAGTATCATTAATGATCTTAAAGAAATATCCCTCAAATTGCAAGAGGGTGGTCCTCAGTAAAGGGGAGTGTCCCAGGACCCCACCCCCACCTCAAGCCAGAAAGATCAAAGACACCTAGGACTACAAATCCCAGAATGCCATCATCACCGAAGAAAAGATACTGAGGACTGAGGGAGGAGTTAAGGAGGGGTTTTGGGACTTAAAAACCAGACCTAGGGGGTTGGAGAGCCCCTATTGTTCGTGGTATGGATTTGCCAGAGTTTTTCCTGAGTAGGCGATAAGATTCTAGCTCAGCAGAAGTGGTAGGATGCATTCACCAATTTATTCTTTATCTTTTTTTCTTTCCCTTTTTGTAAATAAACGCTTTTATTAATTTTATTGTGTGTGTCTGCAGTTGAGCCTTTCAAGTATCACTGAAGCGCAAGGGTGAGAACCCAGGCAGGCACCCCATTTATATCGGGGTTACCCTGTGACAAAATCACAGCACGGGTCTTTGCCAGAGAGAATCAGAGGTCAGTACAAAAAAAAAAAGAAAGAAAGAAAATTAAGGGGAAATGAACTATAATCTACTATTGTTCCAACTGACATAATAGGCCTGTTAAGGCAAAGAAAAAACAAAGTTTTTTTTAAGTTGAAAAATTACATTCTAGAAATAATTCAATATCTGAGTATCTACTCTGTACATGGACTGAAGTTTAAAATGTTCTATACCAGCCTGTAACACAGGAACTGTGTTTAACTCTCAACACAAAACCAGCTGTTAAAGGATAAAATTGTCTTACCCATGCATTCTGCCTCCTAGTAATGGGCTTGTCTCAAAAAAGAGGCAAAATATTTTTTTTATATTTGCAAGACATTAAATCTGCAAGACCTTTATATTTGCATTACATTAAAAATGTAGGACTCTTTAACCACAAGAGTCACTAACACACTTCAGGTTTTTACTGCAACCTTTTTCATCACAGTAGATAATTTCTTTTTTAAGTAGAGTTTTTCTAAAGTATATTTAAAATGAAAGATCTGTATTTAACAAAAGACCGTACAATATTTATTTCTACTCTTCATGGAACTGTACAGAAAACTATTTTCTCCTAAGCCCTGATGTTTCAGCCCAGTTTTGCTTTAACCAGATAAGATGTTTTAGAGAAACTGTCTTGTATTTTATTTGTTGAGATACTTTATAGGATTCAGTGCCACACATCTAATAGGTCTCAAAGGGACAGCTCTAAAGAGTGAAAGCAGGGGTCTACCTTTCCCTTCCCCATTCTTTAGTTAATTATCCTCTGTTCATGCGTTCCCACCTCTCAGCTTGCCACTTCTGTTGCTTCAACCCCGTAAAACAACCATCTAACCTCATCTCCTATCTTTGGGGTAAATTAGTTAATTTCAAAGAGTGCATCAAAGAGATCTTCTGGCCCTTCCTGAAGATCCCCAATGCTATTCAGTTTTGTACATTACTCGGCTTAGCAGTGGAAGACTGGACCTGCAGACATGATACTGGAACTAAGGACACAAGATTGAAGCTAGTTAAATATCCAGTCACTCTTCTGAGGTCACAAATCCCAAAGTGAAAATTAAGTTTATGTGGCCCACCTATAAAAAAGAGTTAATAAGACACAGGACTGCTTTCTTAAAGCTACAAAAAAGAAGTAGAAAGGCAAAACTTAACTTCCCTACTTTACTTAAACAGATAATCAATGACTACCATCTTCACTGCTGACACCCTAACTTCTGAAGTGTCAATCATAATATAAAGAAAAGTAATTTACCATGAGGACTCTATGACAACAGAAAGACTTTAACAGTTTACACCAAAAGGTTTTCTCCACAGTCCCATCAGTGAGCACTGACCATATTAGTGAGGCTGAGGATCCAAGCTCTAAAGCATGTAATAAAAAGAGCAAACAAAAGGAATCTTACATTACAACCACTGTAACAGATATAGAGAATCCTTTCAGTGATCAGACTTCTGAATAAGAAGAGCTTTAAAAAACTTCACTAGAGGTGGCCATTCAAGAATAGCCAAATCAGATGTGCTTAACGTATTAATAGCATTAAGAGCCTAATTTTTAAGTATCCTGAGTTTAAAAGATAAAACAATTTTTCCTCCAATTTTTAAAATATAATTAACATTTTACTTATATTCCATGCCATCAACATGTAAGTTTTCTAGTAGTCCCTGTTTTGTCTCTAAGACACTTGACTATCTATAGTATTACTAAACCTGGATTGCTCAATCTGTAACTATTGTGAAACAGGGAAAGAGGTTTCAGAGTATTCTGAAGAAAATATACAGAAGTCTGGCCAATTTCCACACACTCTTGGCCACTTAAATAATATTTCTAATTAGGTTATAAGTAAAGAGGATTTCATTATATTACAATGTTTAAAATGGCCTTCATTCCTATACTGCTACTGTCAAGAGAGGAAAAATGTTATTAATGCTTTCTATAAGCTACTCTTAGCACAGAGAAACTGTAAGTTTTTGATTTTTATTATTAACATTCAATATACATATTCCTCTGAAATTAACATTCAATATACATATTCCTCTGAAATAACTCCTCAATCAATGGATGGCCTTCTTTCTGGGGAACTGACTTCCTAAATCTTATTCTTAGAAAAGAGAAAAAAAGAGTACATTTCATACAAAAGTACAAGATAGTCACTTATACAACATATAATTTAAATGACTAACATGTCTTTTTAAGTAAGTGATACTTGAATGGTCCAAATTACCAATAACCATTCGATCAATGACAACAAAGGCCCTTTCATATATTTTAACACATTAATTAGCATTCTTTTAAACTTTCTTTTTAATTTCTAACCTGTATCTTTTAAAGACCCAGATTTGGAGAATCAGCGTTTTAGTTATCCCCAAGAGCTACATATTATTTTTTTCCGTTTCCCACCATCTCTAACACAGAAAACCAACCAACCTGGAATCAGACACAGTATCATCAAACATAAAGAAGTACATTAAGTGCACTTAGATTTACACTGCTTAACAAATCCAAGTGACACTTCATGTTAGTTCTAAGAGAAGTTTTCCACTAAGTTAAGAAAACAAAAATTAAAAATCCTAGTTTTCAAACTGAACAATATTTCTTCTAAAAATCATCTTTACACACAATTTTACTGATTCACAATCAGGAGTAGGTAATTACAGAACCTCAAGGGTCTGTAAAAAATTCCAACACTATGTTTATGAATGATTATTATAAACGATATAGGTCAAATTTTTAAGGACTTTGAGATGTCTATAACCCCAAAATGTATCACCTAGTGTTGTTTTTATTAAGTTAACCATCCATAGGCCTTTATAATCTTTTGTTAATTTCTTTGTCACAGGACTGAAATCTGTATTTGCTGGTCTGTGATTGGCATTTTGGATACAGTAAAACATGGATTGGTTCATCCAAGGTCAAGAAACAGAATCATATTCTCAACCTCCTCAATATAATTTATGTCCATGATCTTAACTGCTGTCCTGATCATTAATCATAAACATTATAAATATAATGTTTATGTTCTTTTGAGTATCAAAGGATGAAAAAAATTTAACACAGCTGTAAAATGTGTAATCAACTACTAGGTGTTGTTTTTTTTTTAAATATTAATGTTTGTGTCAGCACAAACAAAAATTGATTGAAGCTTACCATTTACAAAACTCCTTTAGGCTTTATCAGATATTTGTGGAAGTCAAAAACCTTTATTTTCAAGGAGTTGACAAAACAAATGCACATTTTTGCTACAAAACATGGTATAAGTGGCATAAAGAAAGTTTAAGAAAATACCATGGACATCAGAGAGAAGGAAGATCACACTCCAGGGTCAGAGAAAACAACGTGAACCAAGCTATGGGGAAATGGGAGGTACATAAGGAACATGTTTTGGGAAACAATGAAAGCTACAGCTTGGCTAGAGCCCAGGTCCCAGGGAGGAAATAAGATTCCAAAGATAGATGGGAGCTATGCGGCCTGCAAAGGGCTTTGAAGTCAGGTTGAAGTCAGATGATAAAGCCACTCTGTGTGGCTGTGCTACAAACAAGGCTCTGCTCTTGAGGATATAAAAGTAACTAATGAAATAAACTAAGTTGAGAGCACAGAATCTGAATGTGTTACTAAAGTAGGCAATAATGCAGAGAAGGGAATGAGGGTCTGAAACACATAGGTGGCTTCCAGATGGCAGTGGGAATGGAAAGGTGATGTCGTACAAAGGTGTAAATACCATCCTAGACTGGACATGTTACATTTGAGGAACTGGGTGCAAACATTTGGTACACAATTAAGATATATCACTAGAGCAATACTGATGAGGGCTCCATAATAAGGATGAGATCCCCATCCTATCACAGGCAAGATAGTTCAAGGAATGTGAGTGAACAAAAAGAAAGAAAACAGAGATGAAGACTGAATCTTGGTGGATGACTATATTAGAGAGTGGAAAAAGAAGAGAACCTAATAAAAGTGCCTACTGGTCTGAGGTAAAACCAGAAGCAAAATACCGTAAGAGCCAGAATGCCTGACAAGAGTTTAACAAGAGTAGCAATCCTTATAGTGTCAAGCACTAAAAAGGACTCATGAAAAAATAAGTACTAAGAAAAAAAAAAAGTCCACTGATATGTGGCATTAAGGAATTCTGTATTTTTTAAATCAGGTGACAAGGGTTTCAGAAGGGGAGATGACAATGAGGAGTCACTCATCTTAGCTGTCTTCCAAAGGACTAGTGAGAAATCCACTCTTCCCTCTGCAAGGCAGTCAAATTCTTTTGTGAATCTAGTAGGATGCTAAGAAACCCATGGAGAAGAAAAGGAGGGGGAAAAATCCCTTATTTGCATTTTTCTTTATAATTCCATGATATAACTACTATGACCATGGCTGATTTCAAGATGCCAACAGTTAGCAAAATTTTTAAAAATTTAGCATTTGCTGGTACAAGCCATATCTAACATACAACTACAAACCACCTATTTTTTAAGTCTACTAAGCAACTGAGCAATGCCATGATAGCTTCCCTCTAAACTCATCTGATACTTAATCATTCTCTAGAACACTTTGCAGCAATTCACTGAAGTCTACCCTACTCTTGTTACATTTAGCTTTCTCAACTATATTGCAACTGAAAGGGTTAGATGTTGAAAGTCAGATGGCTCCCAAGTATGCCTGTCTTCACCAAGAGTCACAAAGGAAACGGCAAGAATCCTATGCTCCAAAAAGCCTTCCTAATGGTCACTTTATTGCTTCCTTTGTTAATGTCATCTCCCCATCAAAACCTGAAAGGACAAATAAATGTCAAAATAAAAGATACAATACCTAAACATCCCACATTAAGTACCAATCCCAGTGAAAGTTAACAAACATAAAGATCCTTATATTAAATCCTAATTGGACATGGGTGAATGTGGAGTGTCAAACCCAACTGTGCTATTAGCTGGTGGGGTGCCAGAGCCCCCCACTTGCAGTTACAACTGAAAAATGTGAACAATAATACCTAGTATATAGGGTCAACCTTAGGTTTAATATGAGAGTTTTTAGGGACTACCCAAAGGGGGTAGGAACTTGCTGGGCTGGTACAGTTCAGAAAGCCATACGCTTAAGCATATGCCAAGAGTAACAGGAGGTTCATCTCTGTCATGGGACAGCTGGTCACCTGCTAAGGACTTTTTAGTCTGTCCCCCAACACTTCCAGTCATCACCTCTAGTGACAAATTCTTCTCACAGTTGTCCCCTGGGATCCCTTAGACCCACAACAAAATGGAGACCAAAGAGTCCACCTAAAAGCAGTCTCAGAAAAAGACAAAAATGTTGTGACAAACTAGACTGGAACAAGCTAACAGGTTCCTACTTGTGTCCATGTGACATTCAGCATCTCACCTCAACCAGGAAGTTCATCAACAAACCAAAACAATGGACCCAATCAACATAAAAACAAAAGTCAAGAGCAAAACCTAATTTCTAACATTTTACTTTTTCTGTCTGGCATCTTTCCAACTACCCATGATTTCATGGTATTCCATATGATCTTCTATCACTTAAGTTATGTTATTTCTTCAGACATCTGAAATAGAATTGTTATCAAAAATATTAAACAAACGTAGATGGACCACAGAAGTTATTTACTTTCCAACAAAAATGACGGCGAGCTTTGAGAAATAAGGCAATAATGCTCACAGCAATTTAATTTTGCCACTATTAACTACTATTCCTCTATTGACAAGTGTACTAAGTTAGTTACTGGTAAATTCAATAATTTAAACTCAGTATATCTGTTCATCAAAACGTTTCACCTTAGACATCTGTCCCCCAACTTCCATAAAATTTTCTACATGTATGTGTCTTCTGAGGCGTGCACACACACTTCTCCAGCAACGCCAGCTTGGAAGCAAAGGAAGATCTCCATTGCAAAGATTACTAATTGTGAACCTGCATTCCATTCTGTAGATTTATTGTAAATTGTTTTCTGAAAACCAAAGCCATATATCCACTCACCCAAGTTCCTTCCCCTCAAGCTCAGCTCCTCCTTCCCTCGACACCCCCATATCTCCCTGGCCTTCAAGGGTGAATTTGGGCTTTTCATCTCACATTATCCCAAGAAGCACCGCCCCTTCCTCCAGAGTTTGGAGAGGCTCGGTCTGAGCGGCCCTTTGGTTCTCGCCGAGCTGGACAGAGCACAGCGTGTACCTGAAGAGGAAAGCCGCGGACAAAGTGACTCACTCGGCGGTTTCCCGTGACAGCCGGTCACGGTGCTCGGCGGCGCAGGGTCAGAGCTGGGGTCCCAGGCCCGCGGCGGCCAAAGAGCCCGGGTCTGGATGCCGCGCCACCCCTCCGCCGGCCCCGAGGAGCCGCTTACACCACTACGCGGGGGCCTCTCCGCGCGGGAGTCAAGGCGGCCGAAGTCACCCTCAGTCACCCCGCACCCCGTAGCCGACTGGGTCGGGGCTTCTCCCCAGACGCGCGCAGAGGCCGGGGGAGGGAGCCGACGAGCGGGTTACGAGTCCTCAGAGCTGCCCGCCGGTCTATACCTGGGCCGCGCGGAAAGCGCGCGCCCTAGGCTCACACAACCCCACCGTACACACCTCTCGCAAGTGTCCGCTGGGTCCACCTTCTCCTCCTCCGCCGCCATGGCCGCCGTCGCCGCGAGAGCCGGCAGTATCTCCAAGCCGGCTGACAGGCCGACTGGGCCGCCCCGGGCCGCCGCCGCCCTTAAGGCCGCAGCCGCCCGCGCATGCGTCGCCCGCCCCCCACCCACACTCCGGCGGCGCGAGTGCGCTTGCGCAAGCTTGGCCACCGCCCCCCCCCCCCACTCCCACCCAAGCCACGCATGCGTCTACCCGCCCGGCGCGCCCGGTGTGGGTGTGGAGTCCGTCACTCTGCAGAAGAACTGATGAGACTCACCGGGCAGCAGATAAGTTCGATAATGATCGTAGTAACGCATCATCCCCTGACCTTCACTGTCAGGTGCTGGGCACTGGGCAGGCACCTAGTAGTACCCTGGGGACTTAGGCGCCCTGGAAGGACCGTGTTAGGTAACTGCTAGATGCTGTAATGGCGAATGGAAATTTTGTAATGAAAGTGGTATATAACCTTTCGCCAGCCCTTTCCCATCGGTAGGTAGCCAAGAGGAGAGAACGACTCACAAGACCCTTCATCAACCTGTATTCCCTGAGGTTCGTGGCACTGGTCTGGGCACTAGTCCACCTGAGCAACTCCATCCGCCTTGCACTCTGTATACCCGGGAGAACGCAAAAAGTGGGTGTTCAGGCGTCTCTGGAAACTGACCCTCTCCTATCTCTGCCTCTGAGACCATATTACTTTGGGGGCACCTGCATCTATATTGGCCTGGCTAGTTGTTGGGAACCGAACTGCCTGGGGTGTAGTTTCCAGCCCAGTGGTACTGAGTTCAATAACAAAACTTAAAGGATGTGGCAGCCCCTTAAGAAAGATGGGTGGTATCGACATGCCTCCCCACTGGTCTTTGTGTACCTGGCTGTGACAGTCTGTCACTCTGTAGGAGTGCTTTATACTGCTGCAGTTTAAAAGGAGAGGGAGGACCTGGGGACTGGGGGAAGGAGGCCATAATGCTGGAGTTTAACGAGAAACTGACAAAGCATTGCATAGGTTTATGGGACTTCATGATTTTTCCCAACTCAGGGTAGCTCTGAACCCTGCCTTCACCATTCTGCTGGTGGAGTAGCCCTCCTTGACTATTGGCAAGAAATCCAATCCACCCAGCCCAGATTGCTGCTAGCAGTGAAGGAACTCTCAGTTCTGTCTTGAATGGGGCACTAACCTGGAGCCTTTGGTTGTTGTAACTTCTTGGGAGACAATCTGTACCTCAAGAGCTCTGCCTATACCAATCTCAATAATGCTCTAGTCAGATTTCCTCTATCACTACTTCCCTGGTTTTTGGCAGAGCCCAGTGAGCAGGCCTCCCAGAGTTCCAGGATAATCTAGTGCCTTATTTCCAAGCCCACTTCCTTTTAGTGACCTACTAACCAATTACACTGATTGTTCAGTGCTTATGTTGGGATATGACCAGCACCTATTCTGAACTCTCCAATCAGATGGTCAGCTGTGACACTCAGCCAGGCAAGTGCGATACCCCAAGAAATGAAAACTGTGAGGTCCCAAGAAATGAAGACTGTCATTAGACCACCAAAACCAGTTGTACCATGTAAGTTGATGACATATGTCTCACTGATTTCAAGGTTGGTTTTATTTTCTAGCTCTCCCCGCCCTCAACATTTTCACCTAGGGAAAATGCTGAACACCACCACACTCATCACAGGTATCTAGAATTTCATCACAAGTTGCACTTTGCAAACCAGAATGAGGATGAAGGCAGGAAGAGTTTTGTGAGGCCATCAGTGGTTGCTGTATAAATGTTTATGAAGTGCTATATTTAACAAAGTGAGAAAGCAAGGGTTGTAGAGAGATAATAAGAAGGGTGTGAAATAGTAAGGAAAAATATAGTAGCTAAGTCAAAAGAAGGGTTTGGACACCAATCTGCTCATGATCTTGGGGGAAAGGAGGATCACATAATTAGGCTTTCTCAGGCCCTAATCTACCTGCAGACTTTTGTGGATCTTGTTAATTTACAGATTCCAACTTTGCAAATTTAAAATGGGGCCTGATTCTCCATTAATCAGTAGAATTTCTCTATGTCTAACCATTTCCCAGTAATGCCTATGTTTTTGCTGCCAGTCAGCACACTATAATTTAAATAATGAAGCTCTAGAGCACTCCTGTCCACTGGAACTTTCTGAAATGATGGAAATATTCTAAATCTCCCTTGTCTAATATAATAGCCATGAGTCACATGTTGTTATGGAGCACTTGAAATTTTGACTCGTATTACTGATTTTTTTATAATTTTACTTAAACTGTAAAGACCACATGAGATTAATAGCCACCATGTTGGATAGCAAGGTCTATATTTTATACTCTTCATGTATAAAAATGACTGTTTGATATGAAAAAATTTCCAAGGATCTGACATCCAAGTTGTTTTCAAGGTATAAATGGGGTAAGGGAAGATGGGGGTTGATGAGGGGACAGATGTTAAAGTCAGAGTAAAGCATGAGAGGTTCAGAACGCCACTAAATGGGGTGAGGGAAGAGGAGCATGGTTACCTAGAGACTAGATTCTAGAACTCACTGGTGGAATTTATCCTCCAGACACAAGGCATTCCGACTAGCTAGTGAATGTCAGTTGAACTCTTAGAACGAGAAAAAAGGCAGGGCCATAATGGAAAAATAGGGACTAATTAATCACATCAAAATTTAAAGCATCTATGTGGAAAAATAACAATAAAACACAATGCAAAAAATATAGAACAGACTAGGAAAATTAATTTGGGACATATGAAGAAACCAAGTTTAAGGTACAAAAAAAAAAAAAAGAAAAAACAAAATAGATTTTAAAAACTCTTCTGAGAGGAGAAAACTCTCAAGCCAAAAGCAGCCACAAGATGCTCACACTCTTCTGTGATCAAGGGAATGCGAATTGAAACCATGATGGCATGAATGAAAAAGACTCATGGTACTTGCAAGGACCTAAATCAGTGCTACTACTTGGCTGGTAGGAGTGCCAAGTCATATGGAAAACAGTGTAGTAATTACCTGTTGAAAAACAAAATTAATGTGCCTTTGATCTGGCAAATTGACTTCTGGAACTCTAGCCTTTCTGATACACACATAAAAAACACACACACAGATAATCCCTTCAGTATTCTAATAGCACAAAAAAAAAAAGATTTTAAGAATGCCCATGATTAAGTGAATTTTGGTTCCCCCACTCTCCCATCATATGAAATCCCATGGGAGTAACAGGAACTAAGAAAAATGAGGTAGATCTATGTATACTAATACACAGAACTGCAGACCACTGATTTGTAAGAAAAGTGAAATCCTTTAGATAGCAACCAAAAGTTGATATTAGTACGTTTGATTTTATTAAGATAAATTCCTAGCTAACTGATCAAGAGAAGAAGAAAGGCATGCATTTAACAGAGAGAAAGAGCACAAGTAAAACAGAGTGAGTATTGTATGATGCTGTCCCCTCCTGTCCCCGTAGGGTGCAGTGCATCCAACACTGGCACGGCGGATGTGTGTGTGGACATCCAGACGTACAGCAGCACCAAATCTCCCCATCCACATTCAATCAAAAATCAGATAGTCATGGCTCATAAAATAGTTGCCAAACTTGTACCAGCTCCCACAGTGATGTCCTTCTAATACTTTTCATGACTCATTAGGAAACCCAGACTTACAGAAGAAGGTCATAGAAGTGATTGTCCAGTGTCATGCTACAATGCCACTGAAGGTGGGAGCAGGAAAGCGAGGAAAGGAAGAGGCAAGAGGGGCTAACAATTTTCAGTCACGTCCCCTGATACTAAGAAATTTGAAGTCATAATTTGGGGAGAGAATTTTGACAATGTTCCCTTCTTCCATGTTCCATCTGATTCTAAGAGAAGAGCCTGTACTTTTATTTTCAGTAGAATCAATATTTTTAAAAGAATATGTCCGACCATATTTCTGATCTTTTATCTTTCTCCGGGCTGCTTTTTTCTGATCAATCCATGCTGAAAATAACAGGCATCTCCTAAATCATGGAAAATGTTGCCCTCTCAAATGTTGACATTGAAAATGTCAGTTGCCTTTCTGTGTTTGAACTTCCAAGGGCAAAATGCATGTCTGTAGCCATTATTTATGCCACTGAATGTTGGCATCGGGGAAGGGTGATACATTAGCAGAAAGAAAGCATTCATACCCATAATTCCCTCTGACATTAATATTGCCTGTTTATTCACCCCCTCATCATTTTGAAAATGCATCGTTGAAACCATACTGTTTATTGAATAGCCATTCCATTTAGTCTGCACTTGTGGTAAAAAAGCAAACAGCAATTGGTGTCTTGACTCTCTTGCATTTTCTGATGAGTGGGAAATACCTGTTTGAGATGCAATAAATACTTGGTTCTAAATAATTCAGCAAACTGTCTTATTTAGCGTTAGCTCTTCAGGCATGCACAGAGGAAACAATTTTCACCCATCATTGATTCCATACTGAAATATGTTTTGATAGTCTATGACCACAGCTGAAAGAACTTTCCAGTGGTGTAAGTGAATGAACAGTTAGTGAAAATGCTATTCTAAGTCAGTGCAAAACTAGCAGTCATCTTACTACTTACCTACATGACTGGAGCCATCTCTTAATTGATTCATGAGTCTGCAGTTAAAATATTCAGGAATTTTATGAGGTGGATGTTAAATCTTTGAATTTTGAATTGGGAGTATTTAATAGCATAGGAATTAGAAATCACCTCAAATTGGAATTAAATTTCTTTTTTGGAGAACTGGTTTACCAACACACCATTGCCTACCATTCCTCAGTGTAGGAGAGGAGATGGCAGGCAAAGAAATGAAGGTTTCACAGGGGAAAATATTATACAAATAGACTGAAATGCACAAAGAAATAGACAACAGAGATATAATTAGTTTATCTAAAGGTATACAGGTAGAGATAGACATATTTAAACATTTGAACTATAGACATCTGATTATTAGATCAAGGTAGTATAGGAATGATTCATAAAAGTGAGTCTCAGATAAACTTGTCTTTTAAGTTGAAGTATAGAGTAAAAATCAAATAATAATCAGAGTGAATGTCTCCACACAGGCACAATCCAAATTACTAAGCAAATACTGTAAGAGAAAAAGGGGCACTTTGGTAAAAAGTAATGGAGGGGACAAGCCAGGTCATCCTGCTGCAAGAGAGATGGTTTTGCATCTCCTTCATGGATATTTGAACTTCAAGAATTCAGCTGGATGATAAAACCTGCTCAGTTTTTTAAAAAAATAAATGCTGCAAATCCAATTATGAAAACTTTTTTTTTTTTTTTTGCTGTCCTGCTGAATGTACATTTTACAGCTACATTTAAGGCTTTTGTTGTTGTTGTTATTATTATTCTCCATTGAAATATGAAGGTGTTGCTTTGTTTAGGTTTTTTGGACGCTGTGGACACCATCTGGGATGAGACAGCTGGCCAGTTGTCTTGAGAACTCTTTGTTTCCCCTGTTTGTTAAATAAACTCCATTGTTGTTCCCCGGAAGGGAAAAAAAAAAAAAAAACACCTTGAAGTTAGGAAACAGAGAAGTATTTCATAGCAGTCAGTTCCCCGTGTTGCGTAAAGAGACAAAGGAGAATTGCCCTGTTTTACCTAGACCAAAATAATTAACAGAATCACCTTTAGGCTACTTGAATTTTCAGCATAGGAGCTATGACTAAGGAGTAATTTCTTACGATTTTGCTTACTACCCACACTCTATTCTTAAGTAGAACCTATAGGTTTTTAGAGAGGCTTTGATAGAAAGCAGGGAAGGTAAATAAACAGAGACAGTAGAGCAATCAATGAAAAAGAAACTTGTTAAATTTTCTGTCATAAGCTACCTTAAGAATCAACATCCTAGAAGGCGCAGACCCAGATTTCTCTTTAAAACCAAAAAAATATATTACCTTTCCCCTCTCATTTTATAACCTTTTTTCCCATTAAAAATACATGTTTAAGTGTATATATGATAACTAATCTGTATACAGTACAGGAAAATATACAAAGCAAATACTCATCCCAACGTGTTAGTATAAAGAGGGCATATAACCTCTACTCACGTCAAGAAATGGAGCACGCCAACATCCCCAAATCCGCCCCCATACACCATTCAATCCCCACTCCTCTCTAAAAGTAACTCCTCTCAGCTACTAACACCTTGGATTAGTTGTGCTTGGTCTTAAACTTTATATAAACAGATTCATCCAGAATTTGAGTTTTCAAGTCTGGCTTCTTTTATATGACACTCATTGGTGCTATTGCAATTTCCTGTAGATAATCATGTCCAACTTTCAGAAACACCACGATGATCCATGCTATTGTTCTTTCTCCAAAGACTTGCTTTGTGATCCTGCATGTGTTTGAATAGTTTTCTATTTTAGCTTATAACCTTCTTGTATCCTGTCCCATGGGCTTTAAAAATACATCTTTATTTAAGATAGATTAATCTTGATTATCAATTTATCAAAGAGGTAATTTTTAAAGCAATATTTTACTATAATGTGTACCACTGTAACTATTTGATATTATTTCCAAGTTTAAATAGCTGCTGTTGTGTGCTCCAATGGTGAGTTTCATTGGGATAGAAGAAGAACGACTAGTAGATAAAAAAGAAAAATGAAAACTCAGAATACAAATACATAATGCATATTTATAACCCTAGGAAGAATCATCAAACTGTACAGATTGAGTACATGTCTTACAAGAAAGAACTAAGGGTTGTGTGATTTGTTGAAAACTTTACATTTTCCCACACAATGCATAAAGCATAGTTGCTTTCACAGATGGGATCTGTGAGGCACTGAAACTTTCTATCAGTTCATTTCTTTGGCTTCAATCGTAACAACTTATGCAAGAAGAAATGTACTGGAAGGGTGTCAGGGGCACTAGAGTGGATGGAAGGGGAGATATTGGAGTCAGAATCAAGGCTATCCTGGTGCCTAGGAAGAGAGATCCTTAACCATCTCACAGCATGAAGAACAGTAAGTGGGACCAGTCAGGCAGAATTTAACTAAATTTCAGAATCTTTATTCTTCCAAAGAGGAAGCAAAGGATTACTTTGACTTGGGTTAAATACCTTCCTTTTAGCTGGGCAGAGAGGTAGTGAGAGTAGAATTTCAGTGCCAGCTCCACAAATGCTGTGATTTAAAGGTAATTCTAGTAAAGGAAACCAAAGGGAAGATAGGAAAGGGAAAAGAAGTCCCAAACCAAACCATTAATATCTACTGCATTCTTCTAGAACACAACTTCCGTTTTGGCTCCAACACGGACTAGTGGAAGTTAAAGCTCCTGCTTAATGGACAGAGTTTGGAAATACACTCTATATGTCATTATTGCCCTTACCTTTTTCTGGCTTATGGACTGTTGGCATCATTGCTATGCCCAGACTATTTCTGGACATCTCCATTCTGATTAAAAAGGAAGACAAACAAACAAAATAGAAGTTGTAAAAAAAAAAAATCAATGGAGTTCCTTAAAAAAGAAGACAGGAGAAGGAACGTATTAAGATTGTTTCTTGGTGTGAGTTGCATCCGGTAGAATGGAAAGATTTTATTTATTTTTTAGATATCTTAAGATGGAAGAGTGTATTCCCTTCTAAGGTTTTGTTTACAAAAATACTGGTTTAAAAAAAACTGAAAGGAAGGCTTTGCTTTTTAGGCTCCAACTCTTACCTATAAATGAGTTAAAGCCTTTTTCTTTCATTAGAATCATTGTGTGACATTAAAAAAAACTTTTCTCTGATCTCAGTGTGTATACATATAAAATGAAAATGACTGTTGGAAACTGTTCTGTGATCACAATGCCTCCTGGAATTTATCTGAAACCTGTATTTCCTTCCTAAAAGTCAGTGACCAAAGTAATATCCTTTATCCCTGGCACTTCAGGCTGTAACCCAATTATTTTGCCTAGAGCAAACTTACAAACATAAGGGAGAAAATTCAGGAGCTGTGCCCAACATTTCCACCAGTCTGGTGCTCTGGTGTTTTGGGCAAGCATCCATTCTCACTTGGCACCGCTTTTTCTAGCAGTGGGTATATAACACACAAGAGGGGCCTCTCTGCGTCTGGTATATATATAAAATTTTGTTTACTTTTTATATAGGAATTATAAAAATAACTGATAATCAAATATACAAACCATTTTTGTTTTATTTTTACTATAGCAACATGCTTAGGCCTTCTTTTAGCCTATATTATTCAACTGTATTTTCCTCTAGTAAATTCATTTAAATCTGTTAAAAAGTATTTTATTGAGATATAATTCATAAACCATAAAATCCATCCACTTAAAGTATAGTATAAGTGATTTTTGGTATATTCATGGAGTTGTACAACTATCAGCATTATCTATTATCTATTTTTAGAGTATTTTTATCACCTCAGAATGATTATATTTAAGTCTATGCTTCATTTTGAGTTAATATTTATATGTGATGTTATAAATCCAGCTTCATATTTTGCCTGTGAACATCCAGTTGTCCGCACACCATTTTTTAAAAAGACCATTTTTTCTCCATTGTCTTGATGGACTTGCTGAAAATCTATTGACAATAAATATCATGATTTATTTCTGGATTCTCAAATCTGTTCCATTGATTACAGGTCTATCTTGAGGCCAGCACCACAATCTCTCAATTGTTGTATATTTGCAGAAAATTTAGAAACAAAGAAGTGTGAGCCCTCCAAGTTTGTTTTTCTTTTCAAGAGATTTGGCTATTATGAATCCCTTGCATTTCCATATGAATTTTACCATCAGTTTATCAGTTTCTGCAAAAAAGGCTGTGGGATCCTGATGGAGATTACATTGAGTTTACAGATCATTTTGGGAATTGCCATCTTAACATTATGAAATCTTCTAACCGCCAAACATAGGATATCTTATCACTACTTTAGACCTTTAAAAAAAGTCTGTTTTGTAAAAAAAAAAAAAAAAAAAAAAAGCCACTTTCTTTATCCCGTCTCACTCCTAACTCCAGAGGAACAGAACCAGAAGAGAAATGAAACAATCTTGATAACAGATACTATACTTGATCTTAGCCGAAAGGCTGAGAAGCAATGAGAAATGAAGCAATCTTGCAGCAGCCAGCTCTAGACTGTGTTGTGGAAGAGAAGTGATTTGAGTCAGATGATATTAAGTTTTGACTTAATCAGATTAATTATTCATCTTTAAAAGGGATCTAGAGATCTGAATCTAGAACAAAAACAGGCTGCCCCAGTGTTACTAAGGGTTAGGCAAGGACGATTCAGGATAGACTGGTTGGAGCCTGATTGGGAAAGCATGACTAGAAAAAAATGTTTCCCTTTTTTATAATTCAGTGGGTTAAGATTTCATTAAAACTGTTGGCACAAAGTTGAATAAAAGAAGAGCTCCCCTCTCAAGGACCAAATGACTGTCCAGTCTGCTCTGGCCCCTCTGGCATCTCTGCGTCAGTTAGAAACACCTTCCATTCTTAAGACATGGCCCTTTTGTCACCCAAGAAATTGTAATAAATTACAAATCTGCAGTATCTGCCACATGGACAGTGCTCCCCTCAGTGTGACTAGACATGTGCTACACCACTCCCAGCTGTTCTTTTTTTTTATATAAATATATATTTTTATTGTTATTTATGTCTTTTACATTTTGTATTCCCCTTGGGTAGCCCACCACCAATTCACCCGTGATCCATCTCCATGGTCCCTTGTGTTCTTTTCTATTCCATTTTGTGCCCTTTTCCTTCCCTCCCTCCGCCTCCCTCCCCCCCCCCCCACTGATTGTCCCCCAGCTGTTCTTAGAGGAGGAATTTTGTGGCGTTTTTTACAGCATTTCTTTATGGCACAGACTTACCTATCTTTTTAAGTGGTTCTTTTATCAGACATAGGTTTTTCTTCTGTGCAAGATTATAAACTCTATGAATGTGAGAGCAGACTAAGACATAAAATAACATTTATCAATTATTAGGAAACTTGGTTTGGATAGAACTGAATAAAATCTTTTGAAAGATGTGAATAGGTTTCCTCCTAAATTTCATTCAACTAATGATTCAACTATTATTTCAACTAATTATTATTTCAACTAATTTTACTCTCCTCTAAAAGAATAACATTTATTTGGTACAACTAGCAGAATATTAATTGAATGGAACATACACTGCTGGCACAACAGAGGGACAACAAATAAAAGAGGTGATGAACTCATTATTATTCCCTGGATCTAAAGGTGCTGCCTCACACAGGGTGCTGCTATATTATTTGAGACGGAAAGGAGTGCAGGTGTTTCTTATTAGTGATACAACTTCCACCAGCGCATCGGAGGCTGTTGTCTTCTTTCAGAGATAGCAAATTGCCCATTTATTACATTAGCGTTAATATACACAACTTAATACACGCAGTTTATCACACAGGGTAAAAAAAGGAAACTGAATTAACGCAAACAGAACACAGCTGGCTGAACACAATTATTTAGGGCTATGGGGAAATGCTCAAAACAACCTAAAACTTACACAGTAACGATCTAGTACTTTAATTCTTGCCTGTGTACTTTTCCCTAAGCCCTGCTCTCCACCTACCCAGAAATTCTTTAATGACAGCCTCAGTTTTTATCAAAGTTGTTTTTTTAACTTCTACAAAATAATTTCTGATTGTATTTCTTCTGTGATTCTTCATGGTTTACCCAGAAAATTTCAAGTTAACTGAATCTTGTGTTCTAAAGTTTGATTTCCTGTTGTTTCTTTTTAAAACGACCCACGAAAGGATATCAGACTAGGTATCTTTGATGATTCTGCTCAGCAACTCCATGGGTTTTTCTCAATTTTCAAAGCAGTTTCCTTTAAATCCCCTGTTTTTTTTTTTTTTTCTTATCTCGAAAACTTGAATGTCTTTATCTACTTATTCCTAGCACCTCCCTGCCTCCTGCCCGTTTTGTTGTACCCGGTGAATTCTGCATTCTCTCACCTCCAACTCACTACCCTTGTGACATCTTTGGTCCTCACGTGGCTATATGAGTGTCAGTCACAGAATGGCATGTATCTTTGTAGGTGAGAGGAATCTTGTATGTACAATACTTAAGACAATACTTAAGTACTTACAGCTAACGCAAAGTGTAGAGGGTGAGAGACTAGTCATATAGGCAGACATCAACACTGGGTAACTTAATATGAAGAATGAATTATAAAGAATGAATTATAAAGATTGAAATACAATACAACACAATACAACACTACACGATACTACACTATACTAGCTTGGTAAAACTCATCAGTGAAGCTCTCTGGGCATGGGCTTTACTTTGTAGGACATTTATTAAATGACTAACTCAACCTCTTGTTATTGGTAAATCAGATTTTTTATGCTTTTGAGCTTTTTTGTCTGTTTCATCTAGTTTATTTAATTTGCTGTCATACAATTGTTCTTGACATTCCCATATTCTCTTTCTTATTTATGAAAGGGGAGCAGTGATGAACCTCTTTCACTCTTAATATTAATAATTTTCTTAATCCTTTCATTCTTAACATTACTCATTCTTAATATTAGTAATTCTCTCATTGTTAATATCAGTAATTTCAGTCTTCCCTCCCTTTTTCTTGTACAATCTAGGGAATGGTTTGTCAATTTTGTTGATCTTTTTGAGGAACCAACATTTGGTTTCTTTGATAGTCTCTCTTTCTCTACTACCTGTATTATTTAGTTCCACTCTGGTATTTATTACTTCCCTCCTTCTGTTTATTTTTGGCTTAGTTCCCTCCTATTTTTAAAATTTCTTAAAATAGAAAATTAGGTTATTGATACAAGATGTTTCGTCTTTTTTTAGTGAGGTATAATTGACATATAACAGATCTGTCCCCTGAAAGCACCCGGAAGCAATGATACTCCAGCATCAGTGAGCATATTCCAGATCTTGGATTCTAAATATCGTTTCCCAGTCATGAGGAGAATGTCCTTATTTTCTAGGAGATGCATGTTGAAATATTTAAGAGTGGAATAACATGAGTCTACAATTTATTTTCAAATGTTTCAGCTGTGTTTGTAGGTGTAGGTAGGTGGGAGGCATCTAATTATTATACCAAGCAATCCTCTTTCCGGCACCTGGCATCACTTCTGAAGAATTAACTCCAGCTGCCCACACTCTCTTGTGGACATGGCCTCCAATCTGAAGATGAATTGAAGACCAGAAGAACACTCACGAAAACATCTAAATTATTCAATTGTCTATCCCTGACACTCAGAGATCCTAAATATCTGTGCTCTAATTTTAAGTGCTTAAAGCTGCTTAAATCCTTTCAATTCAGATATTTAAAATAGAATACATGATATTTCAACCTGACTAGTCAAATGCATTTATTGAAATACCATCTTCCAAATGCTTTTTCTAGTTTCTTTGCTTGTGGTAGATGAGAACTCTCATTAGCAGTTTGATATGTCTTTGATCTTTCCGTGGGAATTAGGAAATGCAGATTGTCACTGGCACTGTATAACTAACTTGCTAGTAGCTTTGGGTCAGTCATACCAATTTCAGGATCTTAGTTTTCAACTGCCAAATAAAGGAGTTGGTGTTGTTTCTCTTCCACCGTGAATTTTTAAGATTAGTTTTTTTTTTTCTAAATAGGGTAATGTAGCTGCGAATAGTAGGAGCCACAAGAATTAGACCAGGGTAAGGCTTCACTGGAGTATGAGTGATACCTGGGGAAGGAAAGTTATTCCTCATTGCAGAAAATTTTTTGACATCAATCACATGTCACATTCTTTAAACATGTTAAAGAGGATGAGAGCAACAAATGGTTCCTCAATTATAAGAATAATGTTTTGGATTGTGATTTTATTTATGATTATCCTTCATTCCAACATTTTTTTTTAATCTAAAGGGAAAGAATGGATGGTTCCAGCTACATATAATCTGGAACCATCCATCCGGTGACTGTGGCCCATGTGACCACCAGCACGACTGTGCTACACTTTGTTAGGAATATGTACACACCTAGATCGGGCTTAATATGCGTTCAAATAACTTATTATGGCAGAACCATTGCAACACAGTAAATCCTCTGTTTACTCTCATGGCTGGGGAATCAGACGATCAACCATGACCATCTATCAGAAGTGCCAGAATACAAAAAGCCCTAAGCATGAAATCCTACTGAAAACCATTTCATTCTTTTAATTATTCATTAGTTTCCTCAGTGTCTGACAGACCTCCAAGGTCATTATTATGAATATTAACTATCACTATAACGTGGCCTTGGGAAAGTATATTTTAAGAGTTCTGCTTAGGAGAATCCTACCAGTAAAAGAAATCACCATTCTATTGCGTGTGTGAGTAAATCCACCCTTCTGCTACATGGTGAGAAAATGGTAATGTTGGAATCAAACCTTCCACAGTCTTCTGGGGCCTGCAATAGGCACCCACTCTGTGCAAACTCTTGGGGAGACACCTGGGCAGAGAGGCTGTGGGATAATCCGAGTGGCGGGGGTGGAAGTGGGATAAACTGGTGTCAAACAGGGAGGGCAAGTTCTCCACTGGCCATGGGCGTTGCTTTGTCCTCTTGTCAGTTGTGTTTCTAATTCCACCAACACTGAGTAAATGTTGACAGATGCCATCTGTCTCTTCTTTCCTGGCAAATGGTGACAAAACAGTGCTCTGGTTTTCTTTTGAACAGAAAAAAACGACAAAATAATTGGCTTGATCCTCAGCATCCCTGAAAAGTTCACTTCTTCCTGATACTACATTTTGTAATTGGAATAACATTGCACTATAACTTTATGTCATTGTCAGGTGTGCACCATGAAAAATTAACACCTGTGTATTCACTACATTAAGTTCATCACTAGAAGTCCAATTTATCTTTCACCACACAAGTGACCCCTTTTACTCCATTTAGCCACAGCCCTTTTCCCTTCCTTTCTGGTAACCACGAATTGTTATTGTAGTCTAAAAGTTTTTTTTGTTTTATTTAGTTCATCTGTTTGTTTGGCTTCTCTACATATCATTTTCAGTGAAATCAAAAGGTGTCTTTCTTCATCTGGCTTATTTCACTAAGCATAATATCCTCTAGGTCTATCCATGTTTTTGCAAATGGCAGGGTTTCATCAGGGTACCATCCTGTGTGCTGGTTTGGAAATGCCATCAGAATGGAGCAGGTTGAGTAGATCAGTTTCAAGTAAACTTTCTTCAGAACAAGCTTTTTAACTATTTCTTCTGTACCCTCTCAAAACATACAACTTGTTATAAGAGGTACTGTAAAACGTAATTCCATTAGAAATAAATGTCTAGTGGCTGATACGTTTAAATACCAGTTCTTCTGGCAAAGCATTATACAGCAATTTGTTTTTGGAGTAACTATAAAGAAACACTATTTAAAGGCCCCCTCCGAGTCCTTCTCTCCTTACCCCGGCATTTATTTCTATAGACCCTCCTCTCAGCCCTAAGCTTGCTTAGGTGAAGGATACTCCTATGGGCTCAACTGATGCTGGAGAAGTTCTCTTGAATAAACTGGATGGCCATCAAAACAGGGTCATATTTCATAATATACTGATAGGTCAGATTCTACTTTCTGGAAAAAACAGAATTGTCCATATTTTCATTACAGACTGATTCCTCAATGTATTTTATGTGTGCAGTTTGGGATCTTCACCTGAAACTTTAGTGTTGGAAATGCACCATTAATACCTAGACAGGAGTGGATGTGAGTGTTCTTGGCATATGAAGGAGAGCTGGCTGAGTCACCTAATCCCGGGGCTTATGGGTTTATTACTGTACAGTGATTTAAAAGGTCAAATTCCTTGTCCTCCCTCAAAAGATGAAGCTAAATTCCCCTTCCCCGTGACTGTGGGTTGGACTTAGTGACTTGCTTCTAGCCCATAGAACAAAGCAGAAATGGTGGTGTGGACTTTGGGGGGAAGGCGATTAAGGGCATAAGGCTTCCCGCTTGCTCTCTCTGTTCCCACCCTCTGCAGGAAGCCAGACCCCCTATCTGCGGGCATACAGCAATCCTGTGAAAGTGTCCACATGTGGGGAACAGAGACCCCCACCAACAGCCTTGTGTGAGCCACCTTGGAGGCTCACCTTGTACCAGAGTCAAGTCTTCAAGGACCGCCACCTCAGGAGAGACCCTGAGCCAGAACCAACCTGATAAGCATCACTCCAGACTCTCAGAAACTCTTGTGAGGTAAGAAGTATTTGTTGTTTTAATTTGCTGCATCTGGGAGTAATTTGTTGAAGAGCAACAGGTAACATAGGCACCTACCTGAAGTAGTTGTCCACTTGATGGCGCCATTGTACAGTTGCACAACCTCTGAAGAGCTCGTTCTCTTCCGGCAGAGACCTCCAAATCCTGCCCCAGTGCACGCTGGGAACCAGGTTCCAGATCACTAATTCACATCGAGGGCAAAGCAGCTCCCCTCTGTACACTTGTGAGTCAAGTCGCTTTACTCTCAAAATACACAATTCGAATTTAATAAGCATCTCATTTTTCAGAACACTAAGGTAGCAAAAAAGATTTATCACCATGTCCCATCCGTATCCCATTTAGCAGAACAAATATCCAACATTACTTGTGTTTATTGCTTTGATTTTGGTAGTTAAAAATATCATTAAAATGACAAATGCTTTAATAGGAGCACTTACAAGTCAAATTTTCCAATTTGTGTTATTATTATTAACACCATATAAAAATAAATTGAAAAAGCTTCTTAATAGTTTTAAATTGTGATCAAAGATGAATAATATAAATTGCACAATTTTAACAAATTCCATCTACTTCTTGCTTGTGAAAAGTATTTCTCAAATATTATCTTCTCAATTGTAGTGCAAGTTGGAAGGCTATCCTTGTAAATGAGGAGTTATAGTCTATTTAGTCAATGATCGAAATATTTTGGTTTGGGGAGCCACATTTTTCCCAGGAAAATTTTAGAGCTTGGGCTCACAAAAGAAGACCATATTAATATTTTAACTTGTAATTTCATTATAAAAACAAGATACATCATTTTAATCAGCTTATATTTGGAAAAAAAAGAATAAAGTTATATAAACACACATTTCCTCCATATTTCAGGAAGTCCCCAGAAAAACCTGATTGAATTATGTTTTGCAGATTTTAGGATTATTCATTTATTGCTGCCTGTCATATTCTTATGCTATATTCAGAACGTGTATTAAATTAGACTAGTCCTAGAAGGCAATAGAACTTAATGCACTGCCATTTTCTATTTTGTCATATAGATTAAAGGAATTTTATTTTATAAGTCACAGTTTGCTTTCACTATGGACTTAGGTTTACTAGACAGTACTGAAATAGAATAATATCCACAAGGTATATTAGAAGTCAAATAGAGGAATTTTTATTTATGTTTAGAACACATGAGAGGAGACAGAAGAGGACTTCTGATTTATTGTCCAACAATGTTTTTTTTTTTTTTTTGCTTCTGGTTTGTTTTATTTAAGATAAGACAAAAACACAGGAGGTGAGAGCGACACATGGTTCTACAAAGTTGATTTCCTGGGGGTCATTGTGTATCTCTGACCCACCAAGCACTGAAAGTCCAAGAAGAAACCATCAACTCGGGTACTGCATTACTGTCTTGTGCTCCCTATATTTATTATATGAAAGAAAATGCCCTACTTTTGTGTCTAGAACACATGAAAGAGAACTTGAAGCTATGGTCAGGGCCTTTTGGGTCTCAGGTCACTACCGTCTGACATGAACGGTGAGCGACAATTTGACAGAGGGCCTTGAGGACTCAAGTTCAATTCAGAGTGTTTTGCTTGCTCTGGGGGAAGGAAGTAGATGTTAGCAACAAGGTGTCCAAAATGATGGCTGAGTTGTTAGATGTGGGCTTAGTGCCCTTGTTGTCTTGAGGTAGGACCAAAGAAGAGTGCACAGATTCCCAGAAAAACTGTCATTGGCAGGGCCAATCAATGGGGTCCTCATCATACATGAGGACCTTCCCTTCTTTCCTCGTGACCCTTCTGCCCCAGCTCCACCGTCTCTGAAGTTCTGCCATCTGTGTAAGATGTAGAATATTCTTCTGTTGGGAAAACTCCCAAGATGTGCTGGAGCAAGTCTGTTCCTGATTGTTGGGAGGAAGTCTACATAGTTCTTTGTGTGTCTGCACAATCTGTGAGTAAAGGAAGTGACGTCCTTTGTTTCAAACTATCCTTTGAAGGATGTTTTTATAGCAAACACCCTTGAAGATAGAGCTGGTTTCTCCCTATGAAGAGGAGGGCAGTTATGTTTTCTGTCTAGGATAATAAAGATAACATCTCCTTCGTGGGTAAAGGTTGGGCAGGCCTGCTAACAACCCCTTTAAAAGACAAAGGCTATCTAAACTCAGAGTCTTAGCTCTGACGCAAAGGCAGGGAGTGTGCAGAAGCCACACTGCCCCTGTAGGAGCTGAGTCGCAGAGGGAACTGACACAAAATCGCGGTTCGGGCTGCCTGCTGTGCAGTGACACCCTGTCTCTGCCACCGGAGTCTTGTTTTCTGTTGGCATCCATGAATCTGTGACAACATATTAGCTCACAAGTATGATAAAATGCCATGTACTTTATAGTTCTCGAAATTAATGATACAGTTTTGATAGCCGAAGATACCCATCATAATCAAAATCTAATGTTTAGGCTGAGCAGTGCTCCTCAGGTGAGCAATCTCATAGAGGAATTCTATTTCTTCAATGGCTTTCGTCCAGGAATGTATTAGGTACACAGAAGACTCAAAAAAGACCCATTAGCCATTTAGCCTGTTTCCCGCTAAGACAAGAAATTGGAATAACACTGGGAGCCAAATTGTGTCCTTAGTTATTTGGCAGATGTCAAATGATCATTACTCCATATTACAGGATCCCAGCAAAAACACAGTGGAAATAAAACAACACTTTCCCCAGGATATTCAAAATATGCATATGACCTTTCCTGTACTTGGTGTTTGTATTCAACACCTGCAGGGAGGATGGAACCGTTTACATATTTCTTTCTAGGAGGATGAGAGCTTGTAATATGTGAAAATAAATTTGATTTTCATTCCTAGACATCAAAATGGAAAACATCAGAAAGATTTTTTTAAGTGCTTTCGTTATAGCAGCCTACACTGACTAAAACATTCATCTTTGACAAAACAGGGAGATATCTGAGGCTCAGAATCACACGAAACAGATGGAACTAGGCCCCGGGGCCGTGAGGCTAAGTGGGGACATACGCAGGAGTGGAGAGAGCACACTCGTGGTTGCAGATCTCAGGCAGGGCTGGTAGGTACTCCCGAGTAAAGGCCTTGGGGGAGAGGGTGTACAAAGCCAAACCCCAGCTAGAGGAGCAGCTTGCAGAGAATGGAGGTAGAAACTCCGGGGGCAGGACTAAAGGAGGATACAGGGGCATGCATTCGCAGAAAGTCTGCCAGTGCACAGGGAGAAGATGAGACTGTGAGCAGCCCTCCAGCTGCCTGTTTTGGGAGGTTGACAAAAGTTAAGGCTAAAACAATTCACCCACTTCATTACTAAGACACAAGATAAACTCCTAGCTAGAAACCTAAACCTTACCAACATAAACCTTCTTCACATATTTCATGTGAGATGGGAAACAGATAAAACATGAGCTGGCCGTGCTTTGAAAAGACGTGAAAGAAAAAAAAAGGTCATCAGACAATTCAGGGAAACACTGGAAGCCATCTATGAAAAAACTGACACTAAAGAAAACAGCTGGGGCCATGGAGAGCTGGAATGAAAATAGCAAAACAGTTCAGAAGGAATAGCAAGAGATACAATTTTAAACAGGGAGGTCACTGTAGGACCTATTGAGAAAATGAGAGCTGAACAAAGTCTTAGAGGTGGAGGAGTTAGTGATGCTTTAGGAAAGAGAATTGCAGGCAGAGGGAGCAAGTGCAAAGGCCCCGAGACAGAGACAAAAATGTTTTTTGGTACCTACATATTTACTAAGGTGTAATCTCATTGTGAGTTCTATGCATCAGCACCCTGAACTCCCCTTCTTTGTCTTGGTTATTGTGTCTTGTTCTCATTCAACCTTGTTAAGATCCTAATCTTGGCTTTATTTATATTTAAATTTATGCCTGGCTGCCTTTGCCCATCCTTTTAAAACTTTGGAATTGATTTGTTTTAGGTGTGTCTCTTACAAAGCATGTAGAACTGAGTTTTAATTCATCCAGTTTGAATATCTTTGTTTATTCACAAGTGACTTAGGCACATTTACAATAATTTATAGAATGAATATGTTTGACTTAATGCTGTCATATCATTTTATGATTTCAGTTCTCATCTTATTTGACATATCAGCACATAGCACAGCTCCTCCTTAATTCAAGTTCTTCACTTGCTTCTGAGACACCCCTTTGCCCCGCTCTGTCCCCACTGGATATACTTCCAATATATCCAGGAGTCAATTCATCCCAAGCTTCTTTGCTGGTTTTTCTTTTTATCTCATCCTCCTGCTATTGGAGGACTATGGCTCAGTCCTTGATCCTCTTCTCTTCTCTCATGGCCCCTACGCCTCTGCTGACCCCATCTAGTCTTCAAATATCACCTCTGTGTTGATGACTTGCAAACTCATACTTTCAGCTGTAACCTTTCTCCTGAGTCCCAGATCAATATTCCATCTCGGACTTCCAAAAGGCATGTCAAACTCAACATGTTCAACATAAGATTCCTGAATTTCCTCCCAGGGTCTTTTCTATCCCAGTTAGTGACGATGCTGCCCCCTTTTCTCTTTTACTTACATCAAATACATAATCAGTTCCTGAGAACTTCACCTTCTAAATATTTCTAAAGTCCAACTGCTCCTCATCATTTTATCTTTTGTTAAGGAAAACAATGAACAAACTTCATTATTGCTTAGGAAAAAATCCGCATGACTATCTCCATGGAAGGTATGGAAAAAGCATAGAACAAAATTCAGCATTTATTCTTGGTAATTAAAAAAAAGGTAGCAAGAATTACTGAAGAATAACATGAGAACTAGTGGATTTGTACTTACTGATAAAACATATTTATCTCAAACCCAAAGTAAAACTCCTATTTGCTGAGTAAACACCAGAAGCATTTCCTTAATATCTGAAACTAGACAAGAAAGAAGGGAAAATCATAATTATTTTCAGATTATGTAAGTGTAATCCTGGAAGTCTTTAATTTTGTATTTTACTCTCACTGTGTTGAGATTTTTTAACAGCTGCCATTTGTTTTGTACAGTAATGATTTTTAAATTCTTCTTTTCCTATTTTTGACATTTTTATGTAAACTTGGAACTTGTAAGGGAATCTGACTGCTGTAAGAGATTTTCTTCTGGGTATAAAATTAACATAAAGAAATTAATGTTTGTATAACAGCAACAACCAAATAAAAGTTACAGTGGAAGAAAAGTTCTCATTCATGCCAGCAACAAGAAAGGCAAACTATCTAGGAATAATATTCAAAAGAAATGAATAAGATTTATGTAAAGATGTGTTCAGTATCAGGGCTGGAAGGGTAAGGATACTGTCAGGCTATTTAGCTAATGCACTCACTTGAAATCAGGTAAGTGGAAATTAGGAAGCCATCTTATCATGATTCCTGGCGCCCTCTCCAGATAGGAAGGTTGTAGTTTCTTTGCAGAAAAGCAGATGGCCAACAGGTATATGAAAAAATGTTCAACATTACTTATAATCAGGGAAATGCGAATCAAAACCACAATGAGATATCACCTCACGCCAGTGAGAATGGTGCACATTAAAAAAAAAACAGGCAACAACAAATGCTGGCGAGGATGTGGAGAAAAACGAACTCTCCTACACTGCTGATGGGAATGCAAACTAGCCCAACCACTACGGGAAGCTGTATGGAGGTTCCTCAAACTGCTACAAATGGAGCTTCCATACGAACCTGTAATACCACTTCTGGGAATCTACCCAAAGGACACAAAAAAATAATCCAAAAGGATACATGCACCACTATGTTTATCACAGAACTGTTTATAATAGCTAAGACATGGAAACAACCCAGATGCCCAAAAATAGATTACTGGATCAAGAAGACGTGGTACATATACACAATGGAATACTATTTAGCAATCAAAAAAGATAAACACATGCAATTCGCAGCAACATGGATGGAGCTAGAAAGGATCATGCTCAGCGAAATAAGCCAGAAGGAAAGAGAAAAATATCGAATGGTTTCACTTATAGCAGGAATATAGGGGAACCAAATAAGAGAGAGACATTCAGCGAGGGAGGGGGAGTAGAAGCACTCAAAATGGAGGAGAAAAGAGCACAAGGGACTATCGTGACGGTTCATGGGTGAATTGATGGTGGGAAACCTATGGGGAATACACAATAATGTAAAAGACAAATAATAATAACAATAAAAAAAGGAAAAAAAAGAGAAAATTGCAACCTTTAGTCTCAGATCCCGGACTGTCAAGAAGTGGTAGTGATTGTGGCAGCTTCTTGATCCAACCCTGAAATTCCAGGCTCACAGACTCAGGCTCATGCCCCACCTTTCAACAGTGGCTGTGGCCCCAGTCCTGTCCATCACACATTTGGTTTTAGAAGTGGCTGCAGAAATTAGGCCCCTCAGGATGGCAATCTGGGATTGGATCTGACCTGGCTAGGTTTGGAGGCAATGGTGACCTTGTCATTGTGGAAAAAGGATACTATGAATCTAGGGCATGAAGTGGAAAAATTTCTGTACATGCTCACCCCGAATGAACAGTTTACTGAAAATGTCTCTTTAGTGGCTGCTTCATTACACAGTCATGACGGAAGTCAAGGATCCAAGAAGTCGAGGTGGGTTGTCGTTTCTGACTGTACTGGAGAGTTTAAAGAAAGAAAAAGATGTAAAGTTCAAAAATCAGAAGTAAATTTAATCTATGATAATGGTGACATTTAAACTTAGTAGGGGAAAGATAGATTATACAGTAAAGGAGATAGGGTAACTATATAGCTACCAGGCCTAAAGCTGGATCCATTCCACTTAACTTACATAAAAAAAAAAAAAATTCCTGATAGGTCAAATCTTAAAAGGAGAAAAAGTAAATCTTGAAACAGTAAGAAGAAGCTATGGCAAATCTTCAAAGAGAAGGGAAGGCCTTTCTAAGGATGATACCACTTAGAAGTACTAAATAGGAAAAGAAAATCTTGATGAACGTTACCATTTAGAAGTGGGTAAGTTCTGTATGACCAAAAAACATAGTGAACATGCAAATCAACAAAGTAGCATAAGTCAAAAGACATAATATACTGAGAAAAGATTCTGATAATCACATCTAAGAAAAGGACTATTTTTACTATTACATAAAGTATTTTTATGTCCAGTATATGAGTGTGATGAGAGACCTTTTTTTCCTTCTCCTTCACTTCCTTGCTTTGAGCTGGGGCAAGCTGAATTGGAAACAGTCTGCCAGGCACAATCAGGAAAAAGTCAGAGAAGTCTGACCATATAGTTCCATGGGCAGGAGAAAAGCTTGCTGCAAGTTGGAAAAAGTGGTGAAAACCCCTGACTGTTTTTTCTATCTCTCTTTCGCTTTGAGGCCAGTACCAGTCTAGAACTCCACATCTTTAATACAGTGACAAAGATAACTAAGCCAGGGAAAGGAATTCTGTTCCTTTGGATACAAGAAATAGGAAAAGTGAATTTTGTTATGCAAAGTATGAGAAGAATCCCTGTTACTACTTTTTTCTTTCTACAGGACAAACAGAAAGTATAGGAAATGCTAAGAGAACCCTACCTTTCTGGAAAGATTCACGGGAGCCAGAAAGTATGAAGAAATCCCAATAGGACAGAAGTGGAGAATGGAATCCCTAATGCTGAGACAGTCTAAATAAAAGAAATTCCAAGCTGGCTAAGATATGAGTTGCCTGTTTGCACAAGGAAATTGGATCACACACTGGGGCACCCAGCGCCCAGTTTAAACAGCTGATTTGGATCTTGTCTGGATTGCCCCAGTGGTCTAGTGGTTCTGTTTTTCATCCTGTTCAAACATGTTGGTCTGCCAGACTGACCAAAGGTAGCACGCTAGATAAAAAGCATTAAATCCTGATTAATACTTGTCTTACAGTTTCCTGGGGGGAAGAGCTGGGAGTCAGACATGTGCAATTGGAATGTAATTAGTCTGTGTGAGCCATGGGGTAGCCCAGGCCAGCACAAACTGCAGTGCTCAGGCTCGTCTCCATCCAGCCATGTGGACCTGCCTCTTTAACAATTCCCTTCTGGCTCTCTTCAGGGATTCAGGCTAAAATTCTCCTTACCAGCGCTGGTTCCCTGGTGCACGAGTATCTAATAAACCCTTGCCTAGTTCACCTGAATTATCTGGTGAATTCTTTCTCCTAGAGGATCCCTAGACCCAAACATTTTTGGGGGGAGGAAGGTTCTGTAACAATTCTGTGTAGTGGTTTGTTATGTAGATATAAGTAACTGATGAAGGAATCCATGTCGTGAACTCTGGGCTGCCTTGTGTTAGCCACAACTAACGTTTCATACTTAATATAAAGTTATAATTTGTTATTTGTGGAGGTGAAATGAGATTGTCCACATGAAAGACATTTTTTTATATTTCCATTCCAATTTTATTTTTTCTACTCTTTCTAGTCATATAAATATCAGAAAGCTAGGACATTTGGAGGAAGGGCCATAACTTCAAGAGATAATAACAAAAGAAGACTGCCTTTAACACAAAATCCTAATGAGTAATTCATTTCAAAACCTATTAAAGCTTATAAGTTACTCGTCCCAACTTTCAGAAGAGGGAGAACTTCTGGGACATACCCTTGCAGGTCTTACTAAAAGATAACCACATGAGAACTGGTCAGTAAGGCTGTGAACTGCTGTGACAGAGCATTGAGGGTCTAGAAAGAACGACAGTTATATTAAGCAATTAGGCTTCTTTGTCTTCCTTTCACCTAGCCTCCCTCCCTCCCGTCTTGAACTTGGAAGACCCAGAGAAGGGGTGGTTCTGTGAAAGAGCAGACAGGGTTTCCCCAGCATTGCACCCTTGGAGGACTCTGAGTCCAGCTCTGGCTAAGAGGATGTGTGGAGGGACAAAGGCTTCATTTATTCTTTTATTTCACCAAGAGTCATTGCTCACTCTCATCTTGGCCAGTAGGGCCTAGGCAATGGGGACATATCAGTGGACAAAACTGACAAAAATATCTGCCCTTGTGAAGTCTAAATTCCATGGAGAGACTGACAATAAACATAAAGTAAAACATGAGACGGTGATGAGTGCTGTGGAAACAAGAAATAGGGAGATGGTCGGGTGGGGAGAGGGAGCAGGTATTAAAGGATGGTCAGAAAGGGCTTTAGTGAGAAGGTGGGGTTGGATCCCCTTGAGAGAGATGAAGAAATAAACTATCTCCATCATTAACAAAGAGCTTTTAGGCAGATAGAACAGTTAGGGCCAAGAACTCCCTGAGGTCGAAAGTGGGAAGGTGTTTGGTGGTTTCTAGCAAGGGCAATGAAACCAGCGTGAATGGAAAAGAGAAAGGGGGAAAATAAAAAATTTCAGAGACAAAGGGAGACAGGGCTGGAGACTCTACAGACCCTGTAAGGAAACTCATATTGAATGTGAGCTTTTGTCTTGAATGTGAGATGTTAATAATAAATTGATTTGGATTTTCACTACCTGACAGTGAGTTACAACTAAAATGAGACGTTCTTATATTCAAAAATGACCAGGAAATTGGATTCTGGACCTTAAGAGTTGGACCAAGGAAACATCAAGAGGCAAATTCCTTTCCTTGCCCTCTCAGCCGGCCATCAAGGCCGCACCTTTCCCACTTGATCCTGCCCCCCTCGGATTGACAGCCAAGCGACGTCCCGCCTCTTCCACCATGGTCCCGCCCCAACCGGATTGACAGGCCAGCGTGACCCCGCCTCTCCCACGGTGGTCCCGCCCCCACTTGGGGTGACAGTCCATGGGGCACGCCTCTCCCTCTCCGGGCCGCGCTCTCACTCGAGGCCACAGCACAGCTGGACCCGTCCCTCCTTTCTCCGGGGCGCCCGGTCCCTGCCAGGTACACAGTTGGCTGGGCCCCGCCCTTCCTTGGGGTTACGCCTCTGGCTAGGCCCCGCCCCCCGCCGCGGTCACGCCCCCGCCCGCGCTCTGTCGCGTCTAGGCCCCGCCACGCCCGCCACGCCCCGCAGGCCCCGGCCCGGCCCCCCTGAAGTGTCCTCCTTCCCGGCCTACGGGTCTAGCCCGGTCTCGGGCCCGCCCCCGAAGATGTGGAGCTCTGTGGCGGCGGGTGAGTGGGGGAGGGAACTTCGGACCCCGCTCTCGGTGTCACGGAGCCCCAGTCGGTGCGGGCGGCTGAGCCGGGTTGTCGGGCGGCGGCTGGACGTAGCCAGGACTGCTCCCTGCCTCCGCCCTTCCTCCCCGGGGTGCCTCCCGCTGCTGGCAATCCCGGGAATGGGGAAGTGCTACCGGCTGCGCACAGAGGTTGGGGACTGTGCTTGGAGGGAAATGAAGGTGTTGCGGGGTGTGGCAGTTGCAGGTGGGATCTGGGGAGCGTGAGATTTGGGGAGGGGTATGGGATCTGGGGATAGAGGGTTGGGTAAAGGAAGAAACGCGGTGAGGCCGAAATCTGGGGCTAGTGGAGTCAGGTTTGGAGGATTTAGCCGGGTGTCAGCTGTAGGGAAGGAGATCGTGAGTGGGGGTGGAGGAGTCGACGAAGCACGGAGAAGGAGAGGACCAGCTCACAGTGACCCATGATGATTCATGCTTGCCGGGAGTAGGGAGAATTACGGTATTTCAAGATCCTGAGCAAGCCTGCAGGGTTCCGCGCTCTCTCGGGGTGATTTGGCCTCTAGGCTTTTGACTAGGACACAAAGCACAGTTTAAATAATAGATGCAGGTCTGGGGCAGTACCTGGGATACCTGAGAAGTGTGGATGGAATGTGGTTCTCCTCCCATAGGCTGCTTCTGATTTTTCTGGTGCCTTCACTGCTCCAGCTTTGGTGTGCGCTTTCTTCTGCAAAACCCGGTTCCAGGAGCCAAGACACTTTATGGTGGTCCTGAGCTTCAAAAGTACAGTTGGTATTTATTAAAACTCAAAACACAGTTGTAGCACATTCCCTTAAGTACTGCGGAGTTTTGGTTAAAAAAAATCCTGTGAGTTTTGAAAAAATTTAAATCTTTATTATCTGTTATCAAACTAGGTCACACTAACATAGAAAAGAGGAAAATATTTTTTTCTTTTAGGACCCATTCTGTGAATATGACAAATAGTTTTAAATTAACTGGTAAATAGGTCATATCCTGACCAGCCGTAACTTACAGAATCTTAGATTGCAGATGAAGAATGAAATTTTAAAAATCAAAAATAATAGAAAAGGGCTGGTTTACTGGAGTGTGTTCTTTTCTTTTCTTTTTTTTTTTTTTGGTAGAAATTCTGGAAGCTACAGAAAAACATATGGATGAATTTTAAAATCTCATACAATTCCATTAACCCTATTAGCAATTTGGTACAATTCTTAATCCTCTGTGGGGTTTTGTTTTCGTGGATTCAAATATACCTGTTATAAAAATGTGGGTCATATTGTTCACTACTCTGTATTTTGCTTTTTTCCCTACCTAGGAATTTCCTGGATCATTAAAAAGTCTCCTTAAACACTTTTTAAACTTTATTTTTAGTTGTATGTATTTCTTTCTTTGGATTTTTTTTGCCAGTCATTTGCATAACTGTTTAATTTTGGGAGTACAACTTCACACCTCCATATGTACACATACTTTACTCACCCTCCATCCAAGGTCCCTACCCATTGCCTATCACCTTCCAGGCCTAACTTCTACTCCCTCCCTCCAGGCCCCTCTGGTAACCAGTATATTTTTCACAATCTAAGAACTATTTTTGATGTGTTTTGCTAGTTTTTTTCCTTCGATTATTTATATTCCACCAGTGAGTGAAACCATTCTGTAACTGCTTTTCACTCTCTGGGATATTTCACTTAGCATAATCACCTTAAGTCCACCCATTTAATCCCAAAAGGCACTATTTCATCTTTTTTAATACCTGAGTAGTATTCCATTGAGTGCATATTCCACAACTTCTTTCTCCAATCATCTGTCATGGGCATTTAGATTGGGTCCATGATTTGGCTATTGTGAATAAAGCTACTATGAACATAGGCATACAAATATCTTTTCGCTTTATTGTTAGACACCTTTTTAAATTGTTGTATGATAGTTCATGATATGGATTCATTCTTTTATCACATGTTAGAGTTTCAGCTATGTGCCAAGTCCTGTGCTTGGAGGGGAGATTCAGTGTTACTCCAGGTGGGATGCATTTGTCAAGGGCTTAAATAATGGCTGTTATAGACTTTTTTTTAACCCGTCCCTATCTGTTTGACTTTCAAATTGTCTCTAGTTTTTCTCTTTTTATAAACATTAAAACCTTTTGTTTTTCAGGGTTGCTAGCTCAGTGTAAGTGTACTTGTCAAAAATGAACCACAAGCTGTTAATTGTGTTATCTTCTGTGTATGAGTGTGTGTGTGTCTGTTAGAGAATAAGGATTTTTTTTTGGATGGTAATCTTTTTTTTAGCTTTTTATTTTTTAATAATTTTAGATTATAAAAAACTTGGAAAACTAATAGAGTCCCATATGTCCTTCACTTGGCAATTACTGAAATCAGTAAATTTACATTGCTGCAGTTTTATTAAGTAACCTATATACCTTACGAAAGTTTCATCAGTTGTCCTGCTAATGTCCAGGGTAAATTCAGGGTCCTTCATTGCATTTAGTTGTTTTATCACTTTTAATCTGGGTGCTTTCCTAAATAGGATGACCTGGTGCAGACTGAATTAAAGCAAGGCTTTTAGAAAACACCTATCTTCCCTAAATTCATATCCCAAACCCCATGCCTTATGAGAGTATATTTAACCTTCTTTTCCTGTATTGCTGGGCTAGTATGCTGGATCAAATTATGTAACCAGTAAGGTATTCTTTTATTTCTTTTCTATGTTATTTCTAATTCATGTTGGAATTATAGACTAGAAAGTGTGATCCCAGTAATCCATGGTTATTATTCCCCCTATCAATTGACAATGGGGATCTTTCAAAAACAGAAAGCCAAATGCTGATTATTTAGAGGATAGGGTAATGAACTTTTTTAATATGACCTTGCCCCACTTTTAAACTGAAAGTCTGTGGCCTGGGAACCCCTGCAGTCTAGGGCTGCTCTTTGCCTTATAGTCATTCCTGGCTGATGCTTTGGGTGACAGTCTGGATATAAGAGAGAAATTAATAGTAGTAGCAGGAATTATTCTTAAACCTCCTTCCTCCCCACCTCTGTGCTGAAGATGACCATATACGTTGAATCATTGCCTGATTTTAGATTGATCCCAGTTGGAACCATGGAGCCCTCTTTTGTACTTACACTTAAAGCCCTTATGTCTCCTTCCCCACAACCTCATTCCTGTGTTTTGGTCTGCACATACCAGCCTAAGTGTGCATGGTAATGGTGAAATAAGCTTCCACTAAGACCCTCTGGTAAGAGTAGATCACGGAACTCAGCTGAAGCCAAGGCTGCCACGAGGCTTCTTATTTCCGCCACCTTACCATTGATATTCACATTACTGACCAGACAGTAGAGAGAAGTGGGATTGGAGCAGGCAGAAGTCCACTGACCAGTGATCTGCACCACTGGAAATCTGCCTTAGCTGCACCTGTTGCATGCAGGACACAGGAAGGGCAGGAACCCTGCAGGAGTGGGCATCTCCAGAAGTCTTCCTATACAGTGACAAAAATGTCCTAAGTAAGAGGGGGCACAGGAAGGACACAAGGTTACAGGAATAAGAAGAAGTATAATAGGGGGTACTGGTCTGAGGTAACCCAACTCTGTGGCCCAGTGGATGTCTTAAGTGTGGAGCAGAGCTGGTCCTCAGGGCACTGCATTGCCAGCAGGGTGCAAACCTCTGACAGCATCTTAGGTTCTGAGGCCTTGAAGAGGTCCAGGCTTGCCAGGCTCCGCTGGAAAGGCTTAAGGGACAGCCTTCATCCTCCGACATGGTTCCTATTTCTCAGAGTAGAATCCAAGCAGCACTGGCACTTGTCTGTGACACTTTAATTGTGCTAAAGCATGTAGCGACACAACTGTGGCAAGGCCAGTGTCACTTCTGATAATGAGACTATAAAACTGACTTTATTGATGTTAAATTCGCAGGAGAGGGACAGAGTCTTTATCACGAATGTCATGGTGTCATTCAAAGAGCGCTGGATTTCAGTCTTGTCCCTGCTGTCCTGGTTGTGTGACTTTAGGTCTTCCAACATGATACAGCGAGGTCATGGGCCTAATTGACCCCTGTCTCTTTCTGCTATAAAAATTCTGTCACTGTCCAGCTCTTGCAGTGTTCTTGGCAGATTCATACGCAGGAGCTGGGTGGGAGGTGATATGCCTAAGCACCAGGTCCTTCATTTCCCGGACTGTGGGACAGAAAGCATTTCCTTGTTAACCTTTCCTCAAAGCAAAACAAAACTACCTTGAAAGCTAGGAAGCTTCTTCTGTACAAAGTTGGCATGTTTATTTTGTCCTACTGTACAGGCATATTTTGTTTTATTGCACTTTGTATGTTGTACATATTGAAGGTTTGCATTGACCTTGTGTTAGGCAAGTTTATTAGCATCATTAGTTGGTTTGTTTTTACTCTGGGGAATAAAGCAAAACATTATCTTGGACTTCTATACTCTTACAAATATGGAAACCACTTTTTTCTAATTATAAAAAATACTTCCTCACTAAAATTCAAATCAAAAAGAAAAATAAAAAGAAGAAAATAAACACTACTCCTTAGAAATGACTACTTGGCAAAATATCTGACTAGTCATGGGTGGAATTTTTATTAAAATGCCCTCTATGGACTGATGGCTGTGGACTGACAGACCTATATGCAGTTAAGGGTGTAAACTTTGACCATGGGCTGCCTTGTTACAAATCCCAGCTCCCCTGCTTGCTGCCTTGTAATATTGGACAAACTACTTACCCTCTTTCACCTCATTTTCTTGTCTGTAAAGTGAAAGTGTTAATGTTCTTTCTTATGCAGAGTAGGTAACTAAATGAGTTAATGCTTAGCCCAGTGCTCTGCATGTTGTAAGTCCTCAGCAGGTATTAGGTAGTGTTGTTGTCATTTTGGTATTACTATGGATTACATATACTTGTAAATAGGGTCATGCTTTGCATCTGTTATATTTTCATAATGTGTTGTGACATGTTCTCCATTTGAATATAGTTGAATCTATGTCCTACTACTTAGGCTTCTATTGAGTCATTAATACTCATGTAAAGTACAAAGCTAGAATGAATAAGTTTTTTTTTTTATATATAATATATATTTTTATTGTTATTTATGTCTTTTACATTTTGCATTCCCCTTGGGTAGCCCACCACCAATTCACCCGTGATCCATCTCCATGGTCCCTTGTGTTCTTTTCTATTCCATTTTGTGCCCTTTCCCTTCCCTCCCTCCGGCTCCCTCCTCCCCCCCTCCCCCCCACTGATTGTCTCTCTCCCACCGGGCCTCCCTATAGTCCTGTTATAAGTGAAACCATTCGATATTTTTCTCTTTCTTTCTGGCTTATTTCACTGAGTATGATCCCCTCTAATTCCATCCATGTCTAATTCCATCCACATGCAAATTGCATGTGTTTATCTTCTTTCCATGCTGAATAGTACTCCATTGTGTATATGTACCACATCTTCTGGATCCAATCATCTATTTTTGGACATCTGGGTTGCTTCCATACCTTTGCTATTGTGAACAGTGCTGCAATGAACATACGGGTACATGTATCCTTTCGGATTAGTGTTTTTGTATCCTTTGGGTAAATTCCCAAAAGTGGGATTGCTGGGTCATATGGAAGCTCCATGTTTAGCAGTCTGAGGAATCGCCATACAGCCTTCCATAGTGGTTGGACCAGTTCACATTCCCACCAGCAGTGTAGAAGAGTTCCTTTTTCTCCACATCCTTTCCAGCATTTGTTAT
>PVIJ01001601.1:0-52365 GCA_004024925.1 Scalopus aquaticus
GCTTTTGTTTTTGGGGAGGGTTTTGATTACTGCTTCAATTTCGTAGCTTGAGATTGGCCTGTTTAGGTGTTCTATATCTTCTTTACCTATTTTTGGGTGGCTGTGCAGCTTCAGGAATTTATCCATATCCTCTAAGTTGTTGAACTTGTTTCCATATAGGTGTTTATAATAGTCTCTGATTATTCTTTTGATTTCTGCTGTGTCCGTTGTAATTTCGCCTCTTTCATTTCTTATCCTGTTTATTTGTGTATTCTCCCATTTTTTTCTTTGTAAGCCTTGCTAGAGGTTAGTCTATTTTGTTTATTTTTTCGAAGAACCAGCTTTTGGTTTCGTTGATCTTCTATATTGTTTTTTTTATTTCCATTTCATTTATTTCTTCTTTGGTTTTTATAATTTCCTTTCTTGTACTGGCTTTTGGGTTTTTCTCTTGTTCTTTTTCTAGTTCTTTGAGGTGGGAGATTAGATTGTTTCTTTGAGTTGTTTCTTGTTTCTTGATGTGAGCCTGTATTACTATGTATTTCCCTCTTAATACTGCTTTTGCTGTGTCCCAAACATTCTGGAAGGTTGTGTCTTCTTTGTCATTCATTTCTAGGTAATTTTTAATTTCTTCTTTGATCTCCTCATTAGTCCAGTGGTCTTTGAGAAGTGTGGGTTTCAATCTCCATGATGTAAAAGGATTTCTTTTTTTCTTTTCATGGTTTATTTCTAGTTTGATGGCTTTATGATCGGAGAAGATAGTAGGTATGATTTTGATCTTTGTGTATCTCTTGAGGTTTGTTCTGTGACCTAGTATGTGATCAATCCTGGAGTATGATCCGTGTGCACTTGAGAAGAATGTGTATTCCTATTTTTGGGGGTGCAATGCCCTATCTATACCTGTTAAGCCCATGTGGTCTAGGTCTTTGTTTAGAGCTTTAATGTCCTTGTTTATTTTTTGCCTCGTTGATCTGTCCATTTGTGATGATGGAGTGTTGAAGTCTCCTACTATATATGTATTTTCTCTAATGTCTGTTTTCAGAGTTGATAATAATTGTCTTATATATTTTGGTGCTGCTTCATTAGGGGAGTATATGTTGATGAGGGTTATATCATCTTGCTGAATTTTCCCCTTTATCATGATGTAGTGACCATCTACGTCTCTTTTTACCTTTTTTAGTTTGAAGTCTATTTTATCTGATATAAGTATAGCTGTCTGTGCCTTCTTTTTTGGTCCATTTGCTTGTAGGATTGTTTTCCAGCCTTTTACTTTCAGTCTGTGTTTATCTTTTGTGGCTAAATGTGTTTCTTGTAGACAGCAGAAGGTTGGGTTCTGTTTTTTGATCCATTTCGCTACTCTGTGCCTTTTTATTGATGAGTTGAGTCCGTTTACATTTAGAGTTAATATTGATACGTTGGCGTCTATATTGGCCATTTTGTTTGTCTTTTTGTGGTTTTATTCCATGTCTTATTCTAGTCTTTTTCATTCCTTTGTCAGTTTTGGTTTTAGGACTTCTTGTAGTATTGTTTGTAGTGGGAGTTTAGTCGTGACGAATTTCTGGAGACTCTGTCTGGGAAGATCCTTATCCTTTCTTCATAGAGGAAAGAGAGCTCTGCGGGATAAAGTATTCTTGGTTGGAATTTATGGTCTTGGAGTTTGTTGAATATGTCTCTCCATCCTCTCCTTGCCCTTAGCTTTTCTTCTGAGAAGTTAGATGTCATCCTGATCGGTTTTCCTTTATAAGTTATTTGTTTCCTCCCCCTTGCCATCTTCAATATTTTTTCCTTGTCCTGTATTTGTGTGAGTTTGACTATGATATGTCTAGGTGTGGGTCGTCTGGCATCATGGTGATTTGGAGATCTTCTTGCTTCTTGTATGCCGGAAAATTTCACATTCGGGAAATTTTCTTCTATCATCTCCTTAAATAGTTTCTCTGCTCCTTGGTCCCGCTCCTCTCCTTCTGGAATTCCTATTACTCTTATGTTTCCTTTTTTCATGGTGTCAGATAGATCTTGAATTTTTTTTTCATTCTTTTCCCTTCGTGTTTCATTTTCCTTTTCCCTTTTGGTTCTTTTAATATTTGCATCTTCGAGGTCGCTAATACGGTCTTCCATTTCATCGATTCTGCTTTTATCACTGTTCCCAGAGATCTTTAGTTCTTCCTTTAAGCTCTTATTCTCCTTTTTAGGGTCTCGATTTCTTTCTTCAGATCGTTGTTTTTTCCATTTCTTTCTTCAGATCGTTAATTGTTTTTTTCCATTTCTTTCTTTTCCTTTATCATGATTTCCTTAATCATAATTCCAAATTCTTTATCTGTCAGAGAGAGGTTCTTCCATGTCATTGTCGATGGGTTTTGGTGCTTGATTTTCTTTTTGTTCCGTGTCCTTTCCTTGAGGGCTTGCTTGGTTGTTTATATTTTTCCTTCTCCCTGTTTGTCTTCTGATTTTTTGTAAGTGTTGGGAGATTGTGGCACTGGTGTTGGCAGGCATCTTTTTGGATTCTCCTTCTTGGATGTCGAGGAGTGGTGATCTAACCAATTCTGGCCCTGTTAAGCCAAATCCCTGGTAGTCATGGTGGTTGGTGGTCTTAGAACTAGTTCCACTCAGTTCCCAAGAACCCCAGTACTGGGGTCTGTGGCTGTTTTGCTCTAGATCCTTGTAAGCTAGGGAGGATGAATTTTTAAGATTTTTTCTTTTAGTGGTTCCTGCTGAGATGGTAGTCGTAGGTTTAGTTTAGGAGGTCTTCTGTAGTCTTTCCCCTGAGGTCTTGGGGTGTTTGGGTGGCCCCACTGCTGGAATTTTGTCCCCTTTCAGGCGTCAGATGCTGTTGCCTTCAGGTTTATTTTTGTCTCTGTCGCTGCTTGTATTCTCGCTATAGATCTTCCTGTTCTTTCTCTCCCACTATTTCCTCCAGAGTTTACTAGAGGCTATCACCGCTTTCAGGGTCGGGTCTGGTGGGGAGAAGTCTTCCAAGGCTGGCCCTGCGCCTCTGCACCTCTAATTTCACCCCTATTAGGTCGCCTCCACTTTACAGTGGGGGAGGGGGGTGGGAGCAGGTGGCTGTGTGTTGCCTCAGGCAGCTGTAACTTCGGATCCCGCCAGGAATCTCCAGTTCCAAGCTCTGCCGTGGATTTGTAGACCCTAGCGCCTCTCACACGCCTGGGAGGCTGCGGCAGCTTGGTGGGCAAGGCTGGAGGGCGGGGGCACGGTTGGAGGGCGGGGGCGCAGCGGCACGCCTGCCTGTAGGCCGGGGGCGTGGCGGCACGCACGGCTGTAGGTAGGCAGCACAGGGTGCACGTGCGCGACTGGAGAGCGGCTCAGGGCGCGTGCGCGTTGCTGAAGGTCAGCAGCAGCGGCAAGGGGCGCATGCGTAGAGGGCGGCGGTGGCTAGGCGTACACAGCTGGAGGGCGGGGACATGGCTGGAGGGTGGGGGCACGGTGGTGTGCACGCCTGGAGGCTGGGGGCGCGGCGGCGCACAGGCTGTAGGTCGGTGGTGCGGCCACATGCGCGCGACTGGGGGGCGGCTCGGAGCACGTGTGCGTGGCTGAAGGTCAGCAGTGGCGGCGAGGGGCGCGCATCTAGAGGCTAGTGGTGGCTCCGTGCGCGGCTGGAGGGCAGGGGTGCGGCTGTAGGGCGTGGGGCTTGCATAACTGGAGGGCTTTGGCGCGCCGCGGTGGGGTTGCCCTGACCTGGGCCCCTCTTCTGCGTGGGGCAGAGCAGGAAGTGCCAACCGAACACTGCTTTTGTTCCGCACTTCTGCGCCTGGAGGGCAGATGCGGCAGCCTAGCCCGCAATCTTTATCTGTGGGTTGAGAAGCTGACCACCTCCCGCCGTAGTTCTCTGGCTCGGAGTGGCGCAGTGGAACTGCCTCGGGAGCTCTCCCTCTCTTGCAATGGGCAAGACAGAAAGTTCCTACAGCGTGTGGCTTTTGTCCTGTGTTTCTCCCACACCTGTAGCTGGGAGTTTTTTTTTTTTCTCCGTGGTTCCTCCAGTGGTTAGATATTAATAGAGTTACTGGAGGGGTGGGTAGTCCACTACCCCAGAGTTCTGTTCCAGCGGGGAGCTAGAGTGCTGACTCCATAATGGAGGTGGGGTGAGGGGCCACACCACGGCTGCCCGGGGCTTTGTTCCGTGTCCCACCAACTTCCCCAGTGCATTCTGCCCTCTCCAGGGCTCTTTTGCTACCTGGAGGGACTGCTGGTGTCAGTCTTGAGTTTATCACTCTGCCGTGCCCGGGGAAACGTCTCTGCCCACCTTTCTTTTTCTGGGTTTCCTCAGGTGCCTATCGTCTTGGTCTCCTGGTCCGGTTTTGCGTTGAGGGGAGGGAAGAGGGGATCTTGTAGTTCTTTCTTCTCTTTAGTCAGTCTTTTTAACTTCTTTCCAAGTTCTACTCACCCGTGAGGGTGTTAGATTTATGTAGCGTTTCTGGATCTTCTCTGGGTTTGGCTGATGTCTCTATATAAGCGGCTTTTCTTTTGGAAGAGCTGATACTAACGTCCCTTCACTGCCATGTTGATGATGTCATCTCTGTTTATATAATGTTTTAAAATAAAATAAAAAACCTTTAATGTATGAGAGATTGTAGTGATGTCCCAGACTTTCTAGAGCTTTGTTCTGTGGTGGTGGAGCCCTTGATAAAAAGTTTGAGGAATCCTGAGGTTGTCTATTAAATTTTGCCTTTGTTTCTCCAGTTTTTGCCAAGCCACTTCATGGTAGTCTTTTAAAGTTTACAAGAGTTTGCTTTTTAGAAAATGGAGCTTCCATATGACCCAGTAATACCACTTCTGGTAATCTACCCAAAAACTTTAATCCAAAAAGGTACATGCACCCGTATGTTTATTGCAGCATTATTAACAATAGCTAAGATATGGAAACAACCCAGATGACCAAAAATAGATGACTGGATTAAGAAGATGTGGTACATATACACAATGGAATACTATTCAGCATTCAAAAAAGATAAACACATGCAATTCGCAGCAACGTGGATAGAGCTAGAAGGGATTATGCTCAGCAAAATAAGCCAGAAAGAAAGAGAAAAATATCTAATATTTTCACTTATAATAGGAATACAGGAGAATCAAATAAGAAAGAGACATTCAGCAAGGGAAGGGGAGGAGGGAAGGTGCTCAAAATGGGGGAGAAAAGAGTACAAGGGACTATGGTGATGGTTCACAGGTGAATCGATGGTGGGTAATCTATGGGGAATATACAATAATGTAAAAGATATGAATAAAAATTTAAAAAATGATAAAATATATATAAATAAAGGTAAACATTATGCAATTAAAAAAAGTTTACTTTTTAGAATAATCAACTTTGAAAATTGAATTACTATCCCTGGAAGGGTGCAGAGCCAATATATGAAAAACCACCATTACAACAACACAAAACTGCATCTAACGAACAAAAGAAACTTAGCAATGACTGAATAATGTGATCAAGTATCTTTACCTCAAACCCAATCAGTAATGAGTACAAGAAATGTCGGGGCTCTGCGCACCTACCAATAGAAGCCCCAGAACCCTGAAACTCTTCAACATCTTTATCTCTGTGTCCCAAAGGACTCACATGATTTCTTTGATGGTCACTAAAAATGTCCCATAACAACTACAGATAAGGCTCTTTTCAGTGTTCTGTGGTCTTAGTCTTCTTACTGCTGGAGCTGACCCTGGCATGTGTCTCTAAAAATCTCTCCATGGCAGTTCCCCTAACATTACTTCTCACGGGACACGATATCTTCTCAGGGACCACCTCTCACACCAAGCACTTCCTCTGTCAAGCTCTCATGTCACTTATTGAAATTGCCCATTTAATTGTCATCTCTCCTGCCATACAGAAACCTCGTGAAGTCAGAGTTTGTTGCTGCCTTTCTCACCACAAAAGAAAGGCGTTTAAAAATATTTGATTAAAGCATGAATGACTGACTCCTTCCAGTGCTTTGTCTGGAGGGGGGAGGACTCTCTTCCTACCAAATTAGTTTCCTAGAAAGTCACTGCCCCCAATGCAACCTGTGGGTCTCAGAGAATGTTTGAAAAGCACAAAGCAGTCACTTCTCAAAAAAAAATCTAATCAGAGCTGTAAGTCAGAATCCAGGCACGTTGACACTTATCTTTGAGTAGAAACGTGGCCCACTCACAGAAAACAATGTGAAATTCGCTGTAGATTTGATGGTCCCTTCTGTCACTATTTAATGGACTGACCCATCTATCGCAATATGTGGAGGTAAAAGCATAGTCCTGAAGCTGGATTGCTGAGGAGGTAAACCAGCTCCATCCCAAAGAACAATCTCTGGCTCTTGGCCCATGGCAACCTCTGTCCCTGGGGTTATTATCTTCTGCTCTAGTTTTCCACTAGCTGCTGTGGGATGCTAGACCTGGGTAATCATATGTAAGTGGATGGAAAAACACATCAGGTCCCACAGCAGATGAAGACATAGTGTATTTAGGGTGATGTGAACTTTTGGGTGCTCATCTCAGGAGACCAAAATACCGAAGGCTCTGTTCCATTTGGAAAGAAAACTAAGGAATTCCCCAAGAAGTTTCTGGGCTGTTCTCAGTGTTTACTGCAACCTGGCCAATACCAGGGAGAAACCAGGAAAAGGATCAGGAAAGGGACCTTCTTCCATTGCCCAACCTCCCTGCTGAGTCAGCCCACTTTGTAAGCTCATGAATATAAATGAACCCAAACTATACTCCAGAAAAGCCAGAGCATACTGCAACAGCCAAATTGCAAGTTGGCTCCTAGAACTTGGGCAAAGGAGCATATAATTCAAACACTGAGGTTGGGGCTGGCGCTGTGCCTGAGCCTAAAGGAGAGATGGAAGAAACCTCAGCTTAAATCTCTCGAGGATCAGGAGGAAAGAAGAAGGGAGTAGGAGGGTAAGAGCTTTCATTACCATCCCATAATATCCACCAACCAGTCATCCAGAAGTCAAAATGAATGGTGTTCTTCACCAAAACAGAGTATATGAACCCAATGTTCCAGAATATGCAGTCCACCTGGATTTAATAGGAACTTCAAAAACGTTGAAAAGCAATAAAATTCTTCCATTCAATAAGTAATTATTGGGTATTCACTATATCAGACTCTGTGGTAGACATTGGAAGATGATGGAAAAGAGGAAGCAGTTCCTAATCTCAGGGAGTTGATAGTAGCAATGGTAAAAGAAGGAGGGGAGGAGGGAGGGAAGGAGGGAGAAGTGGGTTATCTAGGAGAACAAAAGAAGAACAAAATGTAGTTTCAGTGTGATGTGTTGTTGCATGTCTCAAGAGTTTTTTCCTTCTTAATGTTAGGTAGTGATCCATAAATTTTCTATTCACCTATTGGTGATGTTTTGTCTGTTTCCAGGAATATTCATGAATATACCATTTTCATTTCTTGTGGGTTGTTATCTTGAAATGAAATTGTGAGATCATGTGACAAGGATCTATTTTGCTTTATAAGAAACTGACAAATCATTTTCCAAAGTGGCTGTGCCACTGGCATTCCTATCAGCTGTATATGAGTTTATTGGTTTGAATTTATTCATCATATCCCTTTATAATGCTTTTAGTGCATGCAGGGTTGTTCAGCCCTGATATTTGTGACTGTTTCCTCTATTTTTCTTTTTCAATTTGGCTAAAGATTTACTTAGTTGTTTTCAAAGCATCACCTTTTGGTTTCGGTGGTTTTCTCTGTTTTTTGTCCATTTATTGATCTCTCGTTATTTCTTTCCTTCCACTTTGTGCTAAGTTTCTCTCTTTTCTAGTTTTTTAAGGTGGAAACTTAGATGTTTGATTTTTAATTTTTTTTCCTTTCCAGCATAAACATTGAAAATTACATATTCCCATTTAGCACTGATTAAATGCACGCCCCTCCCAAAAAGATTTCTGCTTTTTGTTTTAATTCTGTTCAAAATATCTTTTAATTTCACTGTGATTTCTTTGATGATCCATATGTTACTAGAAGTATGTGGTTTAATTTTCAAATATCAGCGTGTTCCCAGATATCCTTCTATTGTTGATTTCTAATTAATTCCTTTGTGGTTAGAGAACACATTATGAATGTGTTCTTAATATTTACTGAGACTTGTTTTGGTTCTCAATGGTCCCAAATGTAGCCTATCTTAATAAATGTTCCATTTTATACTTGGACTTAGTGTTTATTCTGCTATTGGTAGGTGGAGTGTTTTACAAATGACAATTTAAGTTGGTTGATAATGTTATTCGAATCTTACTGGTTTTCTGCCCACAAATTTTAACAATCATTGAGGGAGGAGTGTTGGTCTAAAATTATCATTTTTTCTCTATTTTCTACTTCTGTCACTTTGTGCTTCGTGTATTTCAAAGCTCTGTTAGCACTGTCTTAATGAACTGATCCCTTTATCATTTTAATTCCACTATTGGTTTAGTAGTTGTGCCTCCTTTAACAATTATTTTAGTAGTTGCTTTAGGGTTTACAATATATAACTAATCATAGTTTGCTTTTAAATAATAGTATAGCATTTTATGTTCTTACATAGAAGACCCTTGTAACAGTGTACTCTGCTATGTTTTCTTTAAATTGTTAGATACCTTTTAAAGAGATTAAGCATTTTTTTTAAAGATTTATTTTTTTATTTTTTTTAATGAGTTTTTTTTTTTTAAGATCTATTTTTTTTTTATTTATACATACAAGTTGGGGTACAGGCCAGAGGCATGGGGCAGCAAGAAGGTTCACCAGAGACAGAGCGGGGAGCAGAACAGGCAGATCAGAAATACACTGCTGAGGGGAGCAGCGGACAAGGCAGGAGAGATCTGCTGCACCATGTGGGATTCTCCCCGGCCGGGCGTCGAACCTGCGTCACCGCTGGCTCCACAGCGCAGCGCTTAACCGCTGCGCCACTGGGGAGTCCCCTTTTAAAGAGATTAAATAGGAAAAAGAATGTCTTTGTATTTACTCACATATTTACCATTTCTGACATTCTTCATTCCTTTGTGTGGATTAAAATTTCCATCTGTTATCTTTTTCCTTCTACCTGCATAGCTTCCTTTAACATTCATGCAGTTTTGCTGGTCACAAATATTTTGGTTTTGTTAGACTAGGAATGTCCATCTTTCCCGTTTTTTTCTTTATCTTTTTCTTTCTTTTATTTTATCCTTCCGTCCTTTATAAATGATTACATTTCGGGCCTCCCTGGTGGCGCAGCGGTTGAGCACTGCGCTGTGGAGCTGTCGGCAGTGTGATGCAAGTTCGACGACCAGCCAGGGAGATTCCCACATGGCGCGGCAGACCTCTCCTGCCTCACCCACCGCTCCCCTCAGCAGTGTATTTCTGATCTGCCCGTTCTGCTCCCCACTCTGTCTCTGGTGAACCCTCTTGCCGCCCCACACCTCTGGCCTGTACCCCAGCTTGTATGTATAAATAAATAAATCTTTAAAAAAAATTATAAGTGATTACATTTATAACATAGGTGTATATGCATGATTGGCGTGCTCACTTCAGTAGCGCACATACTAAAACTGGAGCATAACAAAGAAGATTGGCATGGCCCCTGAACAAGATGCCTCACAGATTCAGAAGCATTTCACTTTTTTTTTTGTTCTTAATGCACTGAATCTGTATGTATGCTTAAAAGTGGTTAAAATTGTAGATCTTGTGCTATGTATATTTTACCGTAATAAAAATGCATAGATATGAATCTGGAATACACAAACAAAACTGTTGACATTGGTCTACTTCTGGGAAGAGGCATGGGGATAAAGGGTGACTTTCAAATTTTTTCCCTACAATTTAAAAAGTTAATTTGGAAATTATTTCAAACGTAGAAAGTTGCATGAATGAGCATATTACCAAGAATATCTCTAGACTATTTGATTCACCTGTTATTATCTATTTATCCATTTACTTTATCATTTTCTCTTTCTTCTGTTCTTTGTAGAGAACATGTAGATACATCTTGTTTATTCTTATCCAAGATAACAATCTCTGTCTTTTTTTTTTTTAAAGATTTTTATTTATTTATGCATACAAGCTGGGGTACAGGCCAGAGGCATGGGGCGGCGAGAAGGTTCACCAGAGACAGAGCAGGGAGCAGAACAGGCAGATAGACCAAAGTACACTGCTGAGGGGAGCAGCGGGCCAGGCAGGAGAGGTCTGCCGCGCCATGTGGGAACGAATCTCCCTGGCCGGGTGTCGAACTCGCGTCACCGCTACCAACAGCTCCACAGCGCAGCGCTTAACCACTACGCCACCCAGGAGGCCCTAGCAATATCTGTCTTAATGGATTGATTTTTTTAAATTGAGCTATTATTAATATATAACAAAGTATTGAAAGAGAGAAATCTGCAGGGAGACACCTTACATTCATCAAATATCCTGCTCCTCACAAATTTCCTCCTCAATTGAGCATTGACTGATGATCTCTGTTGAAATGATTTATTAAGGTAGTTGAAAATAGTTGTTTTCTAACTGTAGTACTTTCTCCACATTTATTGTTTGGCGCTTAGTGTTCCACTGCAAGCAGGAACTCTTCCTGCTCATTATTCATGAGTATGGACTCATAAATTTTAGTATGTATGTATGTTCTTTTAGTAAGGTAACATTAGCTTACAACCTGCATGATTCAGAAGTATCAAATCCCCCCTCTTCAGGTATATATCACCATACCTTAGACTCTACCAAGACACTTATAGTCCTCCACCGTCCTTCATTCCTTTACCCCCTTTTCTTTCCATCCTTCCCCTCCTCCTCAGGTTTCCAACTAGATTTCTAGGGTCATTTTTTGCTTTACTGTTGTCTGACACCTTGTTTTATTTCTCTATATTCCACATATGAAGGATTCCAACTAGTAATTGTATTTCTCCTTCTCACTTTGCTTAGTATCTTTTCTAGTTCCATCCATGTTGTTGCAAATAGCAAGAGTTCATTTTTTTTATAACTGAGCACTATTCCATTGTGTATGTATACCACATCTTAGCCTACTCATCTGTCATTGCCCACTTAGTCCTATTTGTTTACTTTTGCTTTTGTTTCCCTTCTTGTAAGAGTCCAGAACCTGTGAATTTTTAAATGATTTATACTTCACTAGTGTATTAAATTATTTTGGTGCTCAAATTGACCCATATTTAGCCAATAGGACATGTATATTTGGACTCCTGTGTTCTTGTAATATGTGACAGAGAATAATGGCTTGGTTAAACAAGTCCTTAATATTACATAAAATTATATTTTACATAATTACATAAAATTACATAAAAAGATTTTTTTCTGGCTTTTTTTGTACTTTCCTGCCCCTGCTCTGAATCCATCTATACCTAAAACTGGCTACTTTTAATGGGGAAAGATATTAGAAACCCAGATCTGCTGTGAGGTATGCTCATTGCAAGTAGCAAATCTTTGCTTCTTGTCCCTTTCTGTTATATGAACTAGAAAAATTGATGGATATTATATACATATTTATGCACACATACAAATAACCATTGCACCTATACACACATACACATATATACATACATTGTGAATATATATATATTTTTTAGAAAACATGAATCCATAGCAACAGTTTCAATTCCTATCCATCCCCACATGGTGTTCTCTTTCTTTATTTTTCTGTTCTGTATTTGTAAGTTTTTTTCAGCAATAGCCTTGGATCCCACAACAACATACTTATTTTCTAAATTGCATAATACATTGAAAATAGTTTCAGAATTGCTTCATTATTGCCTCCAGATAAAATAGACCTACTAAAACAGTTCAGGATTTGTTTGTAATTTCCTCCATGCCTCATTACTCCACTACAAACTGAGGGCATATAATCAAATACTCTATTCATACATTGTCTGGATTAGTTTTTTCTTTTCCTGTTTTCCTTCTGTATGGTTACAATACTCACTTGAAATATAACTGGGTTGATTACTTTCATTTGCTCTCCATTATAATTTTCCCATTCCATCCTTATTAACATATTTGTTTTTTTAATGTAGAAAGTTATATTTCCAAATGAAAAATTGTATATAGAAAAGTATATTTGTACAAATGCTTCCCTCCCAAATGCCTACTGCTTCATCCCCTTTTAAGAGTTTACTGACTTCATGATTTTTTGGCTAATCCATCCTGGGTTTCCTTTTTGTGGAGATAAATAGATATTCACAGGTTTTCTTTCTTGTTTGCTACTAAAGATGTTTAAAGAACAGTTCTATTGAGGCATAATTTATACATAATTATAAAATTCACCAATTTTTAAGTGATCCACTTGACTGGTTTTAGTAAACTTATACAGTTATGCAGCCAACACAACATTACAGTGCAGAACACACCATCACCCCTGTCACTTCCCTCGGGCCTGTTTGTGAATGATCCTACCCTCAACTCAGCCCCAGACAACTGCATTACTATTTACATGGTGAGACCCAGCCTAGAAATTTTACATAAATGGAATTATACAATATTATGTTGTCAAATGTATTAGTCATAGTTCTCATGTTTTAATTGATATATTGTATGGATTTACCACAATTTGTTTATCCGTTCACCGGCTATTGGACTTTCGCGGTGTTCCCAACTTTTTGCTTATTATGAATAATGCTGCTATGAACATTTGTGTGTAAGTGTTTGGGCAGACTGATGTTTTCATTTCTTTTGGGTAGCTATCTAGGACTGCAGGCTCATGTAACATGTGTATGTCTACTTTATAAGGAACTGCTAAGCTGTTTTTCTAGAGTAGCTGTGTCACTTTGCGTTCTCATTAATGATGTATTATCATTAAGCTGACAAAGTTCTTATCTGAGGTAGGCCAATTACTGCCCTTGTAATCTTGATCTTTTATAACTTTTAAACCCTTTCCTTCATAGGGAGTTCAGAGGTAGTCAGATCATTCCTTGTTGAATTGTAATGAATTTGAATGAATGTAACGACAACTAAAGGACCCAGAAATTGTTTCCTCTACTTCAAAAGGGAATGGAAAGATAGATGACATTGTTAAGTTACAGACTTTCTAGACTCAGTCTTTAAAAATCAAGGTCAATTACTTCAGAAATCTGAGTTTAAATTCTTTCCAGTGGTAGGGCAGCAAAGTGAGATTTAGTTTGTGGTAGCAAGCCCTCTTTTAAATGATAGGTACTTGAGAATTTGATTAAAATTAGGAAACAGTTGTTGACTTCAAAATTTGAGGAGTCAGAAGAGAATTAAAGAATCTAAAACTTTTAAAGGAGAAAGCTTATTAGACTTCCCATGTTGTTATTTTTATTTTGAAAGGAGAACAGTAGTTGGTGGTTGCAAAGAGGCAGTTCTAGAAATGAGAGCCGCCACTGATTAATTCATTACTTCCACCAAGAGTGGGATAAATGCCAGATCTTCCTGCAACTCCTGCTACAAAATGGACAAAAAACTGCAGTCTCTTGGGAACCAAAGCATGCTTTATGGCAGCCCTTGCTTAGGTTCTTGTCCACTTGGCACATTGGGAATGCTACAGACTTCAAGATACACCCCAGGAAAATCCATATCAGTTAGCAGGTTCTAAATTAGGAAAGGAAAGGAGTACTTGGGCAGTAAAAGTGTTTTCCGGATATTCTTCCAAATACATCATATAGGCAGGTAGTTTCCTTCTTATAGACCCAGGCCTTATGAGGTATATGTGTACATGAACTAATGGGTCCAGTGTTTTTTAGTTTTTGTTTTTAAGAACAAGTATTCCTAAAGAGGTAATATTTTATTGGGATAAAAAGTATTTTATATGCTAGGAAAACATTTTCTCTTTCCTTCCTACCTCCCTTCCTTTCTTACTTCCATATAGTCAATTGTAAAATTACAGAGATAGACATAAGTACTAAAGAGGGTAGCTGAAAAAATGAAAGATGAGTTAGTATGTGTCCAGAGGCTAATATATATAGTTGGCAAAATGTGCCTAATTATCTCAGTGTCTATTTTTACTTAACGTTCTCTATACTTTCCATATTTTCAGGAATCAGCACTCTCTAAAACATACATGCACACACAAAAACACACATGGAAATTGCACTGATTTTTTATTAAGATTTATTTATTTATGCGTGCAAGAACTGGGGTGTAGGCCAGAGGTGTGGGGGGTGAGAGGATTCACCAGAGACAGAGTGGGGTGCAGAACAGGCAGATCAACCAAAATTCACTGCTGAATGGAGAAGCAGGGGAGACAGGAGAGTACTGCTATGCCATGTGGGGAGTTCCCTGGCCGGGTATTGAATGCCTGCTGCAGTGGCTGTGGATAGCTTCATAGTGCTGAGACGTAACCCCTTGCGCCACCAGGGAGGCCCGAAATTTGCACTGATTTTTACTGTTGGTTTCCCTTATAAAGTTTATAGCTATATCATTCCACAGACGGGAGGATATTGGAGAAATATTATAGAGGAAACATCAAGATGTTAGAATACTTCTGGTTTGGTTGGCAGTGCTGGTTGATTTCAGGGAAGGTCTCAGGGTGTTCACATCTACCCTGAACTCACTGTGTGCTTGGTAATGCGACTTGTTTTTCACCAATGGGACAGTAGCCAACACAAAGCAACAATTAGTGGGAATGCCATCAATGCTTTCCCGGGACACTGGTAACTTCCATCTCTTCTTTTTTATTACTAATTTTCTATCTTCACAAAGATCACAAGTTTTACATTTGTGACAGAACAAATAAAATTGACATGTTTATGACATACTAGTTGTTTTAATATTCTTTAACCATTTCTTTGCATTCTAGTAGTAACAGGAATTCATTTTTCTCATGTGGCTCTCCCCTCTATCCAGGGGTGTGTTGGTAGATGTTCTTCTACAACTAGTTCTCTGAAGACTAAGAAGCCCTGATTTGTCTCATTTGATGATCTCTGTGATATGAATATTCCACCAAGACTGATTCAAGCTACTTAACAAGACTTCACTCAATAGGAAAAGGTTTGCACACCATTCTCCAGAACCTCAAGAGAACAGGTAAGAGTAAAAGGTAGGCAAATAACTAGGAAATTATATATCTTGAGTTTTTATCACAATTGGTTTTAATATATTTATTGGATTTTTATATAACTTAATTTTAAATAATTGTCATGTTTATCAACCAGTTTGCAGAATTCCTTCAAGTTTAAAAATTGATTCTCTCACTTAGTATGAACTGACCTCAGCACATTTCAAGGCTCACCCCACTATAGTTACACATCTGTACACAGAAGTCTACAGGAAGGAGGGCCGTGGGTCCTGGGGCACTCTATCGGAAAGGCAGAGGCAGAGTGAAGGGGGAAGGTGGCTGACAAGATGGGGAAAAGGACTCTGACTCAGCCAGAATTGCTGTTGTGTTTCCATTGAGGATTTCCTACCACATTTCTCCCCCAAAGTTATCTAGAATGGGAAGCAGGAACATGAAAATGTCACAGAGGTGTGGATTATTATTGTAGCAAGAAGCCTGCAGGGACCAAGACCTGGCTTGCCGAGGACTACATATTGACCCTTCTGCCTAGGAGACCTGGGGTCCTTGGGCCAACGTTTGTAGTGAATAGAGGGCTTTGATTCTTTCCTGCACAAAATATCCCTGGAACTTCACTCCTCACTATTATGGTCTGTACTTTCTTATCAGATTTTAAACCTACAGCTTTTGTTTACATTTTAATGGAATTTTTTACTGATAGAATTTTTGGTACAGGCTCTGTTGATTCCAAGCAGCACAGTTCCTCAGTTCTCCTCCTCCAGGTACTGTACCCACAGCTTATCCTCTGGCCTCCTCCTTCACCTCAGGTTATGGCTTCCTCAGGCCATCCTCCTTACTCCCTCCCCTCTCCAGCATGCAGCTCTGGGCCAAGATCACCAGGTAAACCTTTGGGCCCAACAAGGAGCCAGGCATCTTCCACCCTTGGCTCAGCCCCACACACAGCAAGCCACTGAGTCTTTCTTTTTTAAAATTGAAATATAGGTGACACATAACATTTTATTAGTTTTGGGTGTACATCCTAATGATTCAATATTTGCATATATTGCAAGATGATCACCACAATAAATCTAGTTAACATCCATCACCGCACATAGTTATATAACTTTTTCCCTTGTAATGAGAATTTTTTAGTATTACTCTTTTAGCAACTTTCAAATTTATAATACTAGTATTAACTGTAGCCACCATGTTGCATATTATATCCCCAAGACATATTAATTTTATAACTGGAAATTTATACCTTTAGCCGCTTTCACTCATTTTCTACCTCCCAACTCTGACAACTACCAATCTGCTTTTTGTGTCTATGAGTTCAGGATTTTGTTTTTTTTTTCTGCTTTTGTTGTTTTTGTTTCCACATATAAGTGAGATCATATAGTATTTATCTTTCTTTTTTTTTTTCTTCAAAGATTTATTTATTTATACGTACAAGCTGGGGTACAGGCCAGAGGCGTGGGGCGGCAAGAGGGTTCACCAGAGACTAAGTGGGGAGCAGAACAGGCAGATCAGAAATACACTGCTGAGGGGAGCAGCGGGCGAGGCAGGAGAGGTCTGCTGCACCATGTGGGATTCTCCCTGGCCGGGTGTCGAACGCGCTTTGCACGCTGCCGGCAGCTCCATAGCGCAGCGCTCAACCGCTGCGCCACCAGGGAGGCCCAGTATTTATCTTTCAAGGTCCATCCATGTTGTTGCAAATAGCAATATTTCCTTCTCTTTTATGGCTAAATAATATTCCATTATATACATGGTCATGTATTGCTTAACAAGGTTTTGGGCAATGATGGACCCCATATATGATGGTGGTCCCATTAGGTTATGTCATTGGGCCCTAGGTATGTAGTAGGTTACATCATCTAGGTTTTTGTAATTATACTCTCACATTTGCACAACAACAAAAAAATTGCTTTAAGACACATTTCTCAGAAAACATCTGTTTTTCAGAAATACATGACAGTATGTATCACATTGTCTTAATTTATTCACCCATTGATGGACCTTTATGGTGTCCCCATGTCTTGGCTATTTTAAAAAATACTGCAACGGCCATGATGAGGGTGTATACATATCTTCAAGTTAGTATTTTCATTTTCTTCTGATAAATACATGGAAATGGAATCCTGGATCATATAATAGCTCTGTTTTTAATTTTTTGTCTACACTGCTTTCCATAGTGTCTACACCAATTTATATTCCTATCACAGTGCACAAGGTTTCCTTTTCTCCACAGCTTTGCCAACACTGGTATTTCTTATTTTCTTTATAATAACCTTTTTAACAGGTATGAAGTGATCTTGCATTAGCCTATCAGTTTTTGATTGTCTATCCTCAGATTTATGGGAAATGCTGATTATATGGTTTATGGAAACCAGCTTAAACTGTTGCTCTTGTTTCCTGTGCCTCAACTTATTTTTCCTTTTAAATTCCAACTTGATACCTCTGTCTAAAATGAGTGCTTTTTCTATGTACTGTTCAATCGGTGATTCTCTTTCTTTAGAGCAAGGGTGATATCCTCAAGTTTCCCCTTAAGTATCTGCTCTGAGAGTGAAGTTCCTAAGGATAACTTCTCCATTTAGGCTCGAGTGGTGAAAACGTTTCACTGTCTAATGGCAACATATTAAAAAGCCATTCTTTGCTATTTCTCTTTAAAGCTAAAGCTCTGGACTTGTCTGAGCTTGTCTTTCTTTTCCCCTGTCTTTGTTGGTTTTTTTTTTTTTTTAATCTCTGTCCCCACCTGATCTTCCCTTTTAATTTTCACTTTTTCTGTTTCTATTTTTTCTCTTTTTCTGGGTCTTTTAATTACTCTCTAATATAGAACCAATGTATACCTTTTATCTTTGTTTTTTTTATTAAATAGAATTTTATGTTCTTAATTTAAAGACTATGTAAAAACTAAGGTCCTCTTTTAGATTAAAGAAAAAAAAACATGAATCATGAATCATGTTAGGTTTATGTTTATGAGTCCCTTGATAGATTTCTGGGGAAATGCCAAGTGTCTTAGAGAGAGAAAAGTAATTTTCCTACATCTTGCCTAAACACTCTATTAGTTAAGCCTGAGAGAACAATGACACCAAATGATAAATTAATAGATACAACAGATCACATTTTATAACAAGATGTTGGGAAACTAGAACAGAGTATTACTACAATTCACTGTCAACATAATTTCAATCCACTTTTCCCAAAATTGAAAGAACAATTATGAAAATATTGTTATAATCAAAATTCTTTAGCTCCAAGGTTTGAACCAGCCAACGACATCTAATCTAACTGCCTGAGTAATTTGGCTCCCTGACCTGTGTGCTAAAGACTAAGAAATGCTGGCTGAGTGCTAAAACACATGCCACATATGTGTTTGAATCAGGGAGAGCTGCTCCCAGCTGGATTACACTAGAAGTGTGAGAATGGCAGAGACTGCTCACAGATGCCAAATGAACAGGCAACATGGTGCTCATTGTTTGGACAAGGATACTATTTTTAAGGTTTAACACAAATGCAAAGCTTTGAATCTTCAAAATCAGGAAGTAATTTTTCATTCTGATGAGAGCCGAATAGAGTGCTCTGTGTATTCTCAGACTCACCCTTTAAAAACTAGAAATACCTAAAGGGAAGCTGTAAAGTTATTACTGTCTTCTGAAAATGAAAATTAAGGGAAATGATAAGGCCCATCGAATATTTCAACCAAATCTTAAAGGTAGACACCGTAAGTTGTTTCTTTTGGATCCCTTCAAGTGGCCAGCTAAAAATGACAGACAGCCTTATTATATTTTTTTCAGGTAATACTGATTTACATTGTTGCTTGTATTTTGGAAGTTAGGATTCCCCTCCACCCTTTCTGGTGATGTTACTGTCGCGCTCTACCACTAAAGCACCCATAGTCCGCCACCGTTGTTCATGGTGCTCCTTTCCACTTTGTGCTTGTCCTTCCTTCTTCTCCTTCCCCTTTCACTGACTCAGTTCCATAGTCTGCTTTTAAGGGCTAGTTTTTGATTTTGGCTTTATCTACCCTTTGTCTGGTTTCTCTATATTCCACTTAGAAGTGACACCATATCTGCTGTCTTATTTCACTTAGCATAATCCCTTCCAGCTCTATCCATGTTGCTATACATGGCATGGGTTTGTCTTTTTGATTGCTGAATTGCATTCCATTGTGTATATATACTAAATCTTCTTGAACTCATCTGTTTTGGAGCACTCATGTTGTTTCCACAGTTTGGCTATTGTAAAAAGTGTTGTAATGAACATGGAAGTGCAAGTTTTCTTTTAAATTAGTATATGTGTGTTCTTCAGGTAGATGCCTAGGAGTGGAATTGCTGGGACATATGGTAGATCCATTTTGAATCTTTTGAGTGCCCTCCATACAGTTTTCCATAGGGGATGGACCAGTCTACATATCTGCCAACCATGTAAAAGTCTTCTTTTTTCTCTACATCCTCACCAGCACTTTTTTTTTTTTTTGGTCTTTTTGATATGGGCCATTCTTACAGGAGTGATGTGTTATTTCACTATGATTCTGATTTGCATTTCCCTGATGTAAATGATGATGAACATTTTTTCATGTGCCTGTTGACCCTCTGTATGTCTTCTTTTCCTATTTAACTCTTCTGCACATTTTTTGATTGTGTTGTCTATTTTTGTTGTTGAATTAATTCTTTGTATATATTTGATATCAGCTTCCCATTGATGTATGATATGCAAATATTTTCTCCCATTCAGTTGGTATCTTTTTGTCTTGGTTACTGTTTCTAAACCTATGCAGAAGCATTTTTTAAATGTGGTTCCAACTTTTTATGTTCACTTTCATTTTCCTGGCTATTGGAGACATATCTGTGAATATATCACAGAAGCTTATGTCAAGAAGTGTTCTGCCTATGTTTTCTTCTATATATTTTGTGGTTTCAGGTCTTCTTCATCCAAGTCCCTTATCCATTTTGAGTTGATTTTGTGTGTGGTGTGTGATAGTGATCTAGTTTCATCTTTTTGTATATGACTGGCCAACACCATATATGGAAGAGTCTGTCCTTGTTCCAATGTATGTTCTTGGCTCCTTTGTTGTACTAACTGTCATATAGGTGTGGGTTTATTTTGGGGGTCTCAATTCTATTCCATTGGTCTGCATGCACATTTTGTTTCAGTACCATACTCAGATATGAAGAAAAATGATAAGAAAAAAAAATCTCTAGAGAATATGCAGATGTTAGGTGTTGGGGTCTGTCTTAGCCCATTCATACAGCAATAAGAAAAATACCACATATCAGATGGCTTATAAACAACTAATTTGTTTCTCATTGTTCTGCAGACTGGATGCCTGATACTGGGTTCCAGTATGGTCAGGTGAGGACTCTTTTTCAGTTGTAGACTTTTCATTGTATCCTCGTGGTGGGAAGGGTAAGGACCCTCTTTTATAAGGGTACTAATTCCATTCATGAGGGTTCCACCCTTAGACCTAAGCATCTCCTCAAGTCCCGCCTCTTAATACTGTCACATTGGACATTACGATTCCAACATAGGACTTTGGGGTTGGAGAGAGGAGAAAACAAACAATCAGATCACAGGGGAACCTAAAACTATGAGCTCCTGTGGCCTCTGGCAGATGCACTCAAGTAACCTACCATATAGGGACCAGAAAGCACACTTTTTAAAATTGGTCACATAAATGACTCTTTGCCCCTACCATCCAACTCCAAAGCAGGAAAATTATTAATAGAATATTATTTCAACCTGAGGCCAAAATCAGGCTCCTGACTCTTTTCTTTGAAGATTTCCAGACCCTATAATACTCTTGGGAAAAGAGGTAGAGTGCTTTAGTGCACAATGGGACATGCAGGGGACAGGAAGTAGAGGAGAAAGCGCTGGCCCTTCTGGACCATCCAGAAAGGCAGGGTTTGGGCAGAACAGAATATCGTGACTCTTTGTATGGGTGAAATGTGACTTAATGGATGTCAGGCTCTTCAGTGTCAGCTGCTCGCTCTCCTTGATCGCATGTAGGTAGATTTCCCTTCCTTCATGTACCAAATAGGAATTATGAGTAGGAGAATAAATTCTCCTGATAATGAAATAAGCAAGCATGGTTTTAATTGAGATCAAGGAGATTCAAGTTAGATCAAGAGCAACTCTTCCCTCAATTAGAATTATTCATAATGAAATTAGTTCTCACTGAAATGCTCAAGATGTGGTTTTCATGTGAATGCCTAATTAAAATCAACTTTCCATATTGTTAATGCATGTACTATGGGGAATTAAAAGAAGCAAATTTGATGGAATAAAGGGAAATTCAGACATAGAAACAGAAAAGTGTAGTACAATAATCCAACAAGATTGACAATAATTATTTCATAATTGATCATAAATGCTATATTTTCAGAACAAATTAATGAGAGCTCAAGTCGAGATTTGTGTTTATAAAAGAAACCAGAAGTGTATGGGAAGATTAAACTTCTACCTGTCACACCAGAGGAAGGTTCTATTTGGTTTCAGGATATTACTTGATAACAATGAAGTTTCACTGGTCTTTGTGAAAGTGCTCAAGTGTGAAACCAAAATCTATGTGTAGATCCATTTGACTCAAAACAGGGATTATTTTCCCCCCATTTACCCGCCCTGACTTAAACCTCCATTCTTCAGCTATCCATTTCTCCTTCTCAGATGAAAACTTTTTCAAATCTCAGCTTTTAGAGAAAGTTGCTTTCCCCTCTGCCAAATCATCCAGATAATTTGTGGTTCAAGGTGATTGTTCCTCCAGCCCTCCAGGTGTCTAATCTCGTAGGGCACACAACCTTATTCCACGGGGTTTTATTCTGGGGAAGAGTCTTCTGTGAGTCTGAGACAGCTGGTATCACTTGAGAAGGTATGATGAGGCTACTTGGATGAGCTGTAAACCAATTGCTTTTGAGTGAAGGAGGAAGAAGCAACTGAAATAAAATGTCGTGAACTCACAAGGTCTTCTCCTCCTGCCTGACTCATCTGTGAACTTAGCATAGCTACTTGAACACAAATCAGGAGATACCACAAAAAATTCAGAGAAATATATAAATTAGCATTTTTTCATCTTAGATTACCAGGTTCCAAATAATATAAAAATAGTGGGTAATAAAACCATAAATGTCAATAAAACACGTAATTGATTGCATTGTGTCAGAAAAACATTAATTGTTTAGGCCTTTGGGTAAATAGTGAAATTGTTATGCCTTATTTAGCCCCCTGTAGATTTGGAAGACAGAATGTTTCAGAGAAAATTTATAAAGAAAGGCAAGTCTTGATTTGGATTCTCAGTGAGTACCATACACCCTCTATCGCTTAGCAACATGCACCGTGGACATATACTTTCAATCAACAGGGAATAATGGACCTGGAATATTGTGTTTTCTTGAAAAACATCTTCAATAGTGTGAGAATCACACAATTTGTCTGCTAACACATATTTGTAGGACTTTTTCCCATTTCAGAATCACATCATCTCCTATTTTTCTTTGTGTAGCTGTTTCGCATGAGAGCTGGCAGAGGGTCTGCCTAGGTATTCTATTAACATTTACTGTAACCACTGTGTAGAGAACACAGATGACTAAAGTCATTGCTTTTAAAGCCCTTTCACAATTGAATTTCCTGTGGAGAAGCAATATCCCAGGAACATAATAGATTGCCCCCTTTCCATTTACACAAACACTTTCACAGCTAACTAATCAGTTGCAATTCTAATCTATATTTCTTATTTGTTTACATGCATCATGCAGGCTGGCAAGCTTTTGAATCTAAATGTGAGTTAAAGTAAAATAAAATACAACACAAGTAAACGACACAGAATTGTTAGCAGTGGGGACCTTGTTTACATTCCACATTCTGAAAATATTTTGTTCAGCTGGCTAGGAAAACCACATGGTTGAGGCAGACTGGGTGTCGACCGGGTTTACTGCCTGGCTGGAACCAGGGTGGAAAAAGGGATGGTGCATGATGTGACTGTCTGTCACCTCAAACCCAGAGAAAGAACACATTTTCAGCACACATGTGATCCCTGCTTTAACAGAAGAGCCCTGATAATCCTTGCCAGGTCGTCATGTGTGCCTGGCCCTGGGCCAGAGCAATATGCCAGTTTCTTTGAGTCTTCAGATAATACCCATCTCTTCTCTTCTGTAGTCATCAGTGGATGCAGCTTCTTTTAGAATATTTTCCCAGAGTCTATTGCTTCTCCAAGTCCTTTGTTCCCTCTAATATTTCTTTTGTATTTCTCCCATCCCATGTACATTTGAAGGTCTATTGATAGGCTTTGCATTCTTGTTGTCTTTCTGCCTCTTCCAAATGGTGATTCTGATTCCATTAAATGCCACTTAATAGCTCCTGAATAGTTGCTAAAGGCTAGGTGCTCCTTACCATGAGAAACAAAGATACTCTTCATTCCCATTCTGCACAGAGGAGACATTTCCATGGGCAGATCTGTCCTGCATGCACTTTGCAATATTTTGATGTAAGAAATGAGGTGATGAGGAGGTGATGAGGTGGGGAGGTGAGGTTCAAATTTAGAAGAGAAGTGTTGAATTTTATCAAGGTTTTTCTAATCACAGTTACTCCTAAGCTACAACTTGGGAAATTATTTCCTTGTCTGTTAGCATATAGAACCGACCTTAAAAGAACCAAAGTGAATTCACTTTACAGACCTGAGGAAGCTTTCACCTTTTCTTTTCTTTGAAAAGAAAGCTCTTAAGCACATCTGCACCCTGAGAGCTCAGGGAGGAACAGTGCTGCTTAGAGATTTCAGGAGCCACCCCAGGGAGGTCTCAGAAGAGGGTGGTCGGGCCAGGGAGCCCTGAGCCTCTTCTCCCAGGCCCCATCCATAGGGGAGAACTTGCAGAAGCCACTGTGACAGTCAAAGGGCTGAAACTGGCTCAGGTTCTTCTGGCATTTCTCCCATTCTCTGCCCTCAGGGAGGTTTAGAGGCAGCTTCCCTGACTCTGCCCCCTCACTAGCCCTGGCCTAAGCGCTCTCCTGCTGGTCCCCAGTCTGCTGGTCGCAGCCTGGGCAGCGCTGCCCTGCCTTCCTGTCCATGGGCCACATGTGCATACTGCTCTACGTGGTCCAGGGTGGCGTGCGAAGTTCCTGCTTGCTCCTGCTTTCTGCTCTGTGGGCTTATGTCCCAAGTCCCACAGACTTTCTCCTCCACATACCCTGAGCCTTCCCGTCCAGTCTTCCAGGCTTGGAAAACAGCTTCCTAATATACACACCAAGGAGCAGCAAATGATGCTCTAGAATGAGCAGGTAGGAAACAAATGGATCTGTGAACAAATTCCCAGTAATTTTGTGAATGCTTAGAGAAAAATCCTCCCCACCATGAAATAGATTATTTCACGAGACAAAACCAGAAAAATATGCTTATTTTTCAATAGAAAGATATTTGTTATAAACACACACACACACACACACACACACACACACACACACACACAGTGAAATGTAAAAAGCTTGAATAGTATTCCCCTTAACATTGTGAAAAGTTGAATCATGTGTAGAAAACTAACTTAGGGAAATTATTTAAAATATGAAAGCAAGCATTTTTAGTAGTGTGATTCAGGTATAATTTACACACATTAATTTGCCCACTTTAGGTATAGTAATGAGCTTTGGTGAAAGTGCACAGTTGTGCAACCACAGTCGAGTTTTTGAACACTCTCACCCTAAATCCTTCCTGTGCCCCTTGTAGTACTCAAATCCCACCCCTGCCCCTGCACTTTGTCCCAGGAGATCACTGATTAGCTTTCTGCTGCTCTGCTTTTACCTTGACAGATGTGTATATCACATCTGTGTATATTCCTTTGTGTCTGGCTTCTTTTAGCACTATGTTTTTGAGATTCATTTTTGTTGGTTCTTTCAGTATTCCCCTGTTTTCACAGCTGGTCCAGATTATGGCTATAGCATATTGTTTGCTGACAGATAAGCATTTGGGTTGTTTCTCCTTTGGGGGGTTGTGTGGATAATGCTACTATAAGCATTCACAGTGCCTTATAACATTTTACAATTGAACCAACAATACAAGATTCCAATTGTGCCACATCCTTATCACCATTTGGTTTTATCAGTCATTGTCATTTTAGCCATTTTTGCATGTGTGGTGACATCTCATTCTGGATTTTATTTATTGTTCCACATTGACCAATGATGTTAAATGTATTTCCACGTGCTTGTTGGTTATATGTATAGTTTTCTTTTGTTAATCTCCAACCTTCTGTGCCCATTTTCCAACCAGAATGTTTTTCTTTTATTAAGTTTTTTTTCTTTCAAAGATTTATTTATATATGCATACAAGCTGGGGTGCAGGCCAGAGGTGTGGGGAGGGGGTGAGAGGATTCATCAGAGACAGAGTGGGGAGCAGAACAGGCAGATAGACTGAAATATCCTGCTGAAGCGAGCAGCGGGCTAGGTAGGAGAGGTCTGCTGCGCCATGCGGGAAGTTCCCCAGCCAGGTATCGAACTCATGCTGCAGTGGCTTTGGATAGCTTCATAATGCTGCGACTTAACCCATTGCAGCACCAGGGAGGCCCTCTTCTATTACATTTTAGGAGTTCTTTTTTATGTGTGGATATGAGTTCTTTGTCAGACATATATCTTAAAAATATTTTCTCTAATCTGTGCTTACCTTTCCATTTTTAATACTATTTTTCAGGTATTATTAATTTTAATGAAATATAATTGGTCAGTTTTTTATGCCCTCATCTAAGAAATCTTTGCTTAATCCAAAGCCACAAAGATATTCTCCTGACGTAAATAATTTGAATAAAGAGTTAAATATGGTAAGTATGGAAATAGATTAGGGAGAGCTGTCAAACTATAAGCTATTGTCATGAGAAAATAAAAAAACAAACAGCAAAATAGGTCTGAAATAATAACAAAAGATTAACAGAGCAAAAAACTTTTACAAATCAAAAAAAACCATTTAACATGTAAATGTAAGGCAAATCTAAGAACAAAGGTCAAGATGGGTGATCAGGGTAGAGGTAGGAAACAGCAAGAGAGAAGATCCACAATGCATATTTTGAAGACAGCAACATCCAAACATCCAAACACAAAATATATATCATAGTTAAATGTTTTAATCTAGGAAAGATCTTATTTTCTAGTCCAAGACCTTGAATCTAGTTGACTCATCCACTTTAGCCTCACATACCTTTGGCAGCTGAAATGAAGGACTGACCTTCCATGATCCTGCCCAGATTATATGGGCTTGCATGTACTCTGCTATTTTGAACTCTGAGGCATTTGGCTTTCAGAATCCAGCCTTGATCCCTGCTTTTGTCCTCTAGGCTCTTAGGTTGTCTGTTCTCTACAGTTGAGTGTTGTCCTGGGCCTCAGATTCTAGCCCTGGAAATCCAACCCCCAGCCTGGTCACATAACTGGTCACTGCCAGTCCATCTTCCACTGGGTTGAAAGAAGGGGAGGTTTAAAGGATACTGAATCTTGAACAGCACAGGTTTGAAATGCACACATCCACTTATTTATGGATTTTCCTGTAAATAGACGTAAACTTATATCAACAAATATAGTACAGTAGTTTAAATGTATTTTGCCAAATCCCTCCTGAAAGTATTTTTTTGAGTTAAATATTCCAGACATGGCAGTGGCTCTGGAATCATAGTTAAACGCAGTATAAGGAAATGTCACTAGCCTTCCAAAGACAACGCCCTTTTCTTCTCAAGGTGTATGCTGGCAGGGGAGTTGCCATGAGGAGAAACATATGACCCAGAATTCTGGTCCTCAGATCTCCCCAGGCCCCTTGCGGTGCTGATCACTGGGAGACTTGCCCCTATCTTACTTTGGTCAAAGTATGCCCAAAACCTGGGGACTTGATTTCCACAGCACAGCTGAGACATAATAGGCGAGTGCAGAATATTTGTTTGATAGGTATGATGAGGGTCTATTCGCCTGCCTCATCCTGCCCCACTGGACTTAGAAATTCTTGAAGGCAGGGACTATTTCTGATACTCTTTGTATCTCAAGCACAGGTGATTGGTGGTCCTCCTTCATCAACTGCTTCATGAGGAATTAAAGTTGCAGAAATCACTTTCTTCTTGTTCAGTTAAGCTCTGATTCCAGATACTGACAATAGGTGAAGTTACCTAGAATTACGATTGACCTGATTCACTTAAGTGCCTCAATTTCAATTTTAAAGTGGTAGATTCAAATCAGAAAAAATTTGATAATCATGAGATGGAAGATGATACATTTATAGGAGTCAGAATGAGTATTTGAAAGAATATATGTTTTTAGCAAAAAAGGTCATTACTTTTTTGTTGATGTAGAATTGGTTTACAGTACCATATATGATTCAGGTATAGGATCATACAGCTTCAGATGTATGTTCCAAGATGACCCCACTACCAAGGTACCTGTGTCATTCACCATGGTCTGTGGGCCCTCTCTACACGTAGATCTCCACTCACTCCTACCCCCTCTAGTTGCCTCCATTTTACAGTCCAATTTCTAGGACTTGATTTGGTTTGGTTTTGTCTCTTTATATTCTTTATATTACATGTGAATGAAATTATCTGGTCTATAATTCTTGTTTTAAACACAGCAGGAACTATACTGTAGTACATGCTCAATATCATTTTAATCAATAGGTCAAATAGGAATAGTTTGAAGGATCATTTTTTTCATTTAATTCTAGTTATTGTTCTATAATAATAACTCTGATATTGTATGACCTGAGGGTTAAATTTTATTAGGTTTGAGGACAAATAGATAAAGTCATTAACTGTCACAGAGAGCTTAGCACTGATTCATCTTTTTAGCTGAATGGTGAATTATTAATGCTTTTCCACTCCTGTAAAACTAAGCTCTTTCCAGGTAAGAAGACAGTTTTTGTATAACACTTGAAAATAGAAGCTTAAATTCCCAGTTCATTTAGATATAAGGAAAGTCCTTAGATAAACTTTGTGGGGGAGAGGGTTTGGTAGTTACTTGCCACAATTCCTAAGATGTTTAAAGGGGTAGTATCACAATCACAAGATACACTGAAATAGAATGTCCTTTTCATAAGTTCCTTGCAGCTTCCTCCTGATTGTAATAAGTTCATGACTGGGATCATCAGAATTTTATCACAAAAGCAGTGTATATACATACCCCAGCATCTGCAATCTTCTGGCGACTACTTAGCTGTAATTGCCTCGGGGAGTCATTTTTCAAATTCATTCAAGGCCAGTTAACACTGCCTGTCCCCTCTCTTCCAGCAGTATTTTTTTAAATCTCTAAAGATCTCTCCTCTTTATGCAGGTACCCTGTTACTTATAGAATGGGACAACAACAACAAAAATGTACAAAAAATAAATTTATGCCTCAATAAGTAATTATTATTTTCAATAAAAAGGAAAAAATTCTCTGGTTTTTTTTATGGGAGAGTAGTCATTTATTTTCAACTTTATTAAGATATAATTGACAAAATTGTAAGGTATTTACAGTATATCGTGTGATGATTTGCTATGCATACACATTGGGACAGGGAGCCCCACCCCCATAGTATTAATGATCACATCCCTTCCTTTTGTCTTTCCCCAGTGCTCTTTCAGATCTCCTCAGTTTTTTATCTTCTCTTTTGTCCTAGACTTTGAATAAACTTCTGTTATCATTAAGTATTACATTTTCTCCAAGAGCATCTGAAAGTTCAATATAAGATGGTTGTAGTTCTCGCTATAAATACATTTAGATAAATACTTGACCCTTTAAAATATAGGTGAGTAGGCAGGGTTAACTAGCTCTTCAGTAATCTTAAATAACAGCCCACATTTTCATAAGTGTAAGGTTGTTAGGTTTATAAGATTCTAAAGTTTGTAATATACTCTGTAAGCATAAGTGGGTGGGGAGATCATGGTATTTGAAGCTTGCTATGGAACCAGCCTTTTGTGATGTTACAATAGATGGTAACTTTTAATAAACAGCTTCCATTTCATGTGCCTTTCTGTATGCGAGTACTGTACTTAGTGCTTTCCATGCATTAAATCATTTAAATATCATAATCTATGAAGAATTATGATTATTTTCCACATTTTATTCCTAAGGAAAGTGAACTGCAATAGATTAACTCATTTGGTTGGCTAGGGTCACACAGCTGGAAGGACCCACAGGCAGTACTCATTAGGATCTGAATGAATTCAAAGCTTCTACTTTGTTGCATTAGGTCATTTGCTGATGGGGTGTGATCTGAATCCTCTTTTCTGTCACTGTGCTTCAGATACCTGAAATTTCACTGAGATGCATTCCTTTATGTTAAGGTGTAGTCCCTAATTAGAATACTATTTCTGGGTGGGTGAACATGTTACGCTGTTTCAATCATTAATACTTAAATGTGAATTAGTATATTGGCTTCTTTCTACTGTGATTCATTTCAGTTAAAAGGTGGGCACTACTGAAAGAAAAATCTTTCTTAATAAGGTTAAGGTAATTGTGCCTTCTAGTTTATGGGGATTGGTGATAAGCAGAAGAGATTTCACATCTGACTAGTTCTTGGATTTGATGACATTTCTGCAGTAAAATTTCACATGAAACCGATCAGAACAATTAGAGTGAAATATTTTGAAGTGTGTTTTTACTGAGTCAATCAATAAGCCTTAATTTGAAGACTAATCATCAACAAAAAAACAAAGCTCAGGTCTCACAAAAATGGGGTTTGTGAGGTAACCCAATTTGTGAGGAGAACTCATCATGGTATTGGCTAATGTGGTTAACTTCCCTTCTGTTTCAAAATTGCGGTTGATAACGAAGGCATTTTGTGTTGGGGGCAGAGATTTAGTTAAACCTGAGATGCTTCCCCTACATAATTTTCTGAGTTGAAACCTTTGGAAATCTCAGAGATGTTACTTATTTTAAAATGGGCCTTTAAACTGCTCCCACTGATAATTTTGTTAGAAGTTAGAAATACCAAATGAGAGATGGAATAAAGATGAACTCAGTGAAAAGTGGAAACACTAACTATGACAGTGTGTGGTGCCTTAGTAAGCAATGTATAGAGATATGTGACCTCAGCTCACAGTGTGCACACCCCCTGACCTTTTTCTCCTAGCCTCCTCTACCTCCTTCAACACACCCCATCTCTCCCAGTACAGGTATGGGCAAGAGACTTAACAGTGGGGCCTCACTCTACTTGGCTCCAGGCAACTTTAGATTGTGTCTAAGGACCCTGACCATCATTATTTGCATTATTTGCATCTCTATACTTTTTCCTTTTTTTTTAAGTAAACATTTTTTTTTTAATTTAGGAAATCTGACCAGTAAGTTGAATATTCATGATCGTTTTTGTTAATTGGCTTGACCACTCCAGGCACTAAAATCCTTTCTGAAATATTCAGTCATGGTACACCTAGGCTAGATTATTATTGTTAACAATGCCTGAAACGGTTTCATTTTATCAGAGACATTGGAAGGCAGCAAAAGAGATTAATTGAAATGGACAGAACTCAAAACAGCTCAATGCCATTGAATATTTGAATTGTGACTAATTTCTCTTGTTCTGATTCTAGGCTCACAAAATAAAGTTCTCACAAATTGGTTTTCCATGTAGCCCCCTTATAGGGGGCAAAATGGAGGTGGAATTCAGGGTGAGGGGGAAGGCAATGTCTACTTTACCCACATACTCTTTCCTTCATTATAAATGAACCAGTTGGACTGATGGTTTATTAACTTCATCCTTGTGATGTTATCAGAGTAACTCAGCTCTCTGAACCTAGCCAATCTTGGGACAGTGTCAGGAATGAGTTTTTAAGTGTGCAAGCTGTAGACTGTGTTCTAGAAAATAGTGATTTGGAGCTAGTGTCATTTGGAAGCTTAATCAGCTGTCCTTTCCCTAAGAGACAGTCAGATGTGACTGCTCACCTCTTTTTAAAACCTCTACACCAACATCTTAGACCTCGAAACAAAAATTGTCTTTTCTGATTCACCTTAGCAAGAGGGTGTGACTAGTCAGTTTGTTGGATAAGAAGACAATTGTCTCTCATACAAGTTCTCAGTAAAGATATATTTGAAGAAACAGGGAAAAAATGTTTTGACCCAAATTACACTGCATGATTGGCATATTTGTCTCAAGTAGACACAGCCCTAATGGCTGAGTCTGACTATTGTTCCATTTATAAAATGGAGAGGATAATTGCCAAAACTACTCATTTTATCTAAAATTACTTTATGCCATGATGTGAATAACTTCAGGAAGAAAAGACTTGCATAAAATCCAGATACAAAAGCATTTGTTCCCTCAAAATCAACGAATACTTAGGAGCACCTATTTAGGGATTCATGTATTCTTCCAGATGCTTCTGCCTATTACTTCACTTAATTCTGAGAACTTGATTAATTAGACACAGCCCACACTTCACTCATGAAGGAACTGAGGGTGAATTCTTAATTTTGAATGGTTTAGTAACTTAATTAAGGTTGGGAGAAGAAAATGTCAGAACCAAATTTTCAACCCACATCCTCTTCTTTCAGATCTAGATCTCTGTTATATACCATGTAAGCTTTTGATGTTATTTTCCCAGAGTTATGAACAAAGTTTGAAAATAAGATATTTGTGCTAACAATGGGAAATACTCTAGGCATTTTAAATACAGCTTATTCTGTGACTCTTTTTTTCCCTCTTTTCCTAGACTCTGGAGATTTATGAGATGCCAGAATATCAGAGATATATAATTCTATAAAACGAGTTAAAGTAAGGCAGTAAACATTCTACTTTGAAAGTAAAATATGTTCTCAGCAGGTAAAAATTGACTTGCTCTTGACTTAACCCTAAACTAAACTTTTAAAATAATTTTTCCCCTAATACCTACCCCTTTGATCTTTTCTCCCACTTCTAACTTCAGTTAACCTTGGAAACTTCAGTTATAACTGTCTAATATAAAACTAAATTTTTGATTCTGGACTTCCAGTATTGCCTTGAAGTCCACTAATTTGCTTAAATTGAGAAGTGTTTAAATGTAACTGCTATGTGATAGATACTTCCTTAAAGACAAAGGATGATAAACACACAGTTATAATACTGTGTGGTTAATATAACTAAATTCCAGGGCTGTTGATGTGAAGCCAGAGAAATAATAGCATGGCTTGGTGAAGATGTACTAGCCATTCCCACTGTTGGGAAACTGTTAAACCAAGTAAAACCATTCTGGTAGGCAAATTTATCTCCAGGTATTATTTTGTTTGGTTATAATTATCTATACTTTTGAATTTTACGAAGTAAACATATATTGCTCTTACAATCTGAAAAAATGGTGAAGGAACTGAACAAAGCAAAACCTAACAAAATTGTCCTTACCTTTGCCACAGCATCGTTACTTGAGTCTGACTTTGTCCTGTCCTTTATCTTTGGGTCAAACTATGCTGATGAAACTGTGTGTGATGGGAACATGGCAGATACAGTAGGTTGGACCACAATAGGTGAAGAGTGAGCTGCTAAAACTCAATCTGTGATTCTTTTCCTTGCTTTTCTTGTTGGAATGGGTGGAGAGAACTGAAGTCTATTTTTTCATTGAGTCTATGGAGTAGTAATGATCTCAGCAATTGAACTAAATTGATTCTGTGCCCTAATGAAGACTTGAGATGTGATTTCTTTTCAGTCAGCCCAGTCAGATTTGGTTGACTTGGTGTCTCTAACTGTATATTGACATGACTTCTTCATCTCTCCCTTTTCCCACATTGTTCTAATCAAGCACAACTGAAGCAGAAAAGAGGTCAAATCCCACTTCTATCTTCTTGATGAAGACGGGGCAGGAGAATTAGATAGCTTGTGAGGTAAAATGGTGTTTGAACTGCTATCAGGCCACGGAGGGTTTCAGATCTGGCTACTTTGTCTCTCCTTGGGGACTGAGGAATCTTGGTGTTCCTGGATGATTTGAAAGACAAACAGGCAGGTTAGAGGGAGACTAAAAAAGTACATGCCTCAGCAGCATAGCTTTTAGGCTTTTGATGGAAGAATCTATTTTATTTGATTCTAACTTTTTGGAAAGTGCCACCTACATCTCAGGCATGGTCAAAATAGCCTGTAATGTGGTGTTCATTTTATTCATTTTTGCATTTCCCCATAAGAAGAAAGGACATGTTTACACTGGTGTAGCTGCCTGCTCTGCCTGTGGCTATTTCTATTGGAAGAATCCTTTTGATTCTGCAGAAACAATTGAAAAGTGTTAGTGTGTTATTGCTGAAAGGACAATGTAATGATTGTCTTGTAAAGGCCCCTTGCCTTTAGGAAGCAGATGAATTGTCATAGTCCAGGCTGAAAGAGGCCTTATCTCTGTGTTCCTGGTCTTGGAAAAATGACACGCTGAAAATAGAATAAATCCATTCTGATAGTTCTAGTGCCTTCTATGAAAATAGAAACTTTTTTGATTTTTAAAATGAAAAACCCAAATTGATTCCATAGTATATATTATAATGTTTTGTTAATATTTTCTACTCATTACTTTTATATACACACACACACACACACACACACAAGCATGCACTTGCACCACTTTCCCTACACCCACAGAAAATATAGAGTTCAGGTCAAAATATAATTTGAAGACTGTTGAATAAATATTCTTGCATATGTGCTACAAACTTACGTGAATTTTTCTCTTCATGTCCTGAATGTTGACTGGCTCAAATGGTTTATTGGAAAAGTCATAGTTTTTGTTTTTGTTTCTTGGTTCCACTGGAAGAACTTCTAGAAAAACCAAAAAGACAAAGTGGGTAGTATATTGTTTTTGTAACGCAGAACTAGCATTTCCAAACAATATGGGTGATGCACCATTAAACACATATGATAGAAAGAAAAGACGTGAGCATGCACGCAGTCAGAGCTCAAGCTAACACACCCACACCCAAGGTCAATTCTCTAAATATTGATGTTTAGTAAAGGATTTATACCAGCCTCATTTCTTTTCTATAAGATGTATGACTTTCTTAAGAGACACAAAACAAGGTAACCTGAAGGCTGCCTCATGAACACATCCTTGCCACTTAGCCAATAGAGAGATGTGGAAGGCAAGAATGAAGGGGACTGAAGGGGACTGTTACAAATATCTGTTACAAGCAGTTGACTGTCACAACCATGGTACATATTTTGGGACACAAATAATACCTATGTGCTTTTATTACTTATTCATAGTATCAAAACCTAGCAGTGACTATGGGCAGATCTGAGCTTCCTTCAGTGTAGAATAAGATATAAAATGGGGAGTCCAATTCATTTCACACAGATTCCAAGCCTTCCACACCTCCATTCAGAACCAGGATGAGACATTTGTCCAAGTTAAGCCACTTGGAAGGAATATGAGAAAGTATAGAGGATGTAGGTTCTCATGTGACTTAGCTTAAATCATCTGATTCTAGCTTAATAAAATTAACAAGTGAAAAGCCCCAGGAATGCCTGGTTTCAGATATGAATCAGGACTTTTAATGTTAAGTTCTCCATGAACGTTATAGACTTGATGTTCTCCATTTTGGGGTTGAAATAGAAAAATGTTCAAATGTCTTCACTTCTCAAAATGTTTTATGTTATTTAAGAAATATGTAGACCCTTCCAAATATGTATTAAAATGTCCTAAAGAGTAAACATTTTCATATTCCATATAGGACTTACCATTGTAATTATTACTTATCAGCATTACTACTTTTGAAAATACCTTGTGATCTTTGTGCAATGTAATGTAATGTAAAAAATACCTTTCTGTAGTAAATTGATATGTGTCTTAGTACAATTTGATTTCTCTTTAGTCAAAGACTGAATGCTTGAGTGCTTTAACAAAATAAACATTTCTTTACCATATGAGCTCCGTCTATCTATAAGAAATGTTTTATGGAAATTTATCAAATAACGACATCTTTAAAATTTCACTTAGACAATGTTCATCAAATACCTAACATATATGGGCATTTTACTAGGTACTATAGACCAAAAACAAGGGGGGTGGAAATTCCAGTCCAGTAAGGTAGATGGTCTCTTCAAAACTACAACTTGAGGGGCCTCCCGGGTGGGGTGGCAGTTAGGTGCTCCGCTGTGGAGCCGTCGGCAGCGGAGATGCGAGTTGGACGCCCCACCAGGGAGAGTTCCCACATGGCATGGCAGACTTCTCCTGCCTCTCCCGATGCTCCCCTCAGCAGTGTATTTCGGTGGATCTGTCTGTTCTGCTCCCCACTCTGCCTCTGGTGAACCCTCTCGCTTCCCCACACCTCTGGTCTATACCCCAGCTTGTATGCATAAATAAATAAATCTTTTTAAAAAACTACAATTTGATAAATGAAATAGGAGTCTAATATGTTAACAGAGGAACGTACTATCATTGGACACATAGAAAGCTTGGTTATTTATTTTAGGGCAATACATAAAACTTACCTACATACCTCCTGTTTGAATGTTCAATTAGTTGGCTGCCAGGAAGTTCTCCCTTATATGTAATGTAAATTCCCTAGTAACTGAAGTAGTCTTTTCACCAGAAATATTATGACTGAACTTCCTCTAAAATGGGGTGTAGGTACTATCAGACAAGACAGGAATAAAATATCTGGCAACCTTTGTTACTCTCCATTCAATTGCTACTTGCCTCAAACTCTTATTTTTCAAGTACAAGCTGATTCTGTAAGGGGCTTTTTTTCCTGAGGTGCTTTTTTGGGCCACTGTTTGTGATAATAGATTTTAAACTAGCGTCTCCAACCGTACAAGTGAGCCTAGTAGGTGATTTGTAAAAATTAAATCAGTTACTAACATTTAGTTATATTATGCTGGATTATCCTCTTTCTTGTTTGAAAACCATTCTTTCATTGACACTTTTTGTTGACTTTAACTCTTTCCATATTTAGTTTTGCTGGTTCAGCCCTTTTTTTTTTTTTTTTGTAACAATGTAAAAAAGAGTTACTCCTCATTCATGGACTATAAGCCAATACATGAATTGTAAATCCAGGTGATGGTTTCAAATAAGAAACATTGTAAAGGGTTTTTTTTGGGGGGTGGGGGGGAGGTATGAGGTAAATTTCTCCTGTGAAAATTGTTTTATGCAAAAATTTTAAGAAATTAACACATCAGTTAGCAAACATGTCTTATATTTAAAATATTGGTAAAAACATGAGCTTCCCTAGTACCTGTTGTGATTCTCAGTGATCCTGTGAAGAAAAGGTAAAATGGAATTTTGTTGGGTCAGGTAGAAAGTTAGCTTAAGGATCTAAGGTTCTGTTGAAAGTGTTACTGCTCCAATTCTCCCTTTAATCTCTCTCCCTCTGTTCTCTGAGCTCCATGGTTTATCCCAATGCCTCACCCATGGCCTGCTACGGAGCTAAAGTCGATGTTTATTGAATTAATGAATGAAAGATGAGTGGATAAAAGCAGTTTTCTTGAGAGATTGGTTAGAAACCAGGACTGCAGCTAGCATTTAATAATGTTTAGGCAGCTTTCTGCCCACTTATGTCTGTGCAAATGTCCATTCCTTGTAAAGGAATAAACCTATTCCTTTGAATATAAAAAAAAATGTTACTGGGATTATATAAATGGAGGAAAAACAAAGAAAGTTTTTATTTTTGTTTGGGGATAATGGTGATATGAATTACTGTTTGAAAATCGAAAATCTAGGAGTACTAAACATATTTTTATTTATTTAAAAACTATATAATGATTTGATAATAATTAGTTGCTTAATCAGTACAAATGCCCGAAATAGAATGGAGAGTTTGATCATTGGCTATAAAAGTGGAAAGATATTGGCAGAGGTATAAAAATACAAACTATTTTGGCTGCTGAGCTGGTCAGAATGCCTAGAAACTTGGCTAAAACTAGGAGAGACTTTATAGGAGTTTTCTAATCAAGTTTAGAGAGGAAGTCAAAGATGGACCCACTTATGATAGGCAGTAGTGACTCATAATGAAAGCCAAGGTTTGTCAAACATTCCTCTATTTTACTTCTAGAACTAGCATTTTCTGTTGTTTTAGTAGAAAGTTACTTGTTGATAATTAAAAGGAACAATGAACAAGGAGGCACAGTCACCTATACTTAAGTCTACCTCTTGGTAAAGCCTGGTAGCTTACTGGCTACCACTTAAGCAGTTGCTACTTTATTGACAGATATAATTTTGAATGGTCAAAAAGCTTTTTAAAATCTGATTTTATAATATAAAAATGATAATGCTATGAATAAATATATTGAGTAACTCCTTAGAATGTGTCAGATAGTGTAATAAAATATAAATTCGAATCACTGGAATATCTAACATAATTTGTCAACTGGACATTTGTTGTCACCCCTCTCTCTGCTTTTAGACTAAATTTCTTTAAAGATAATGATCCCTTGAGCCTAGCACAGTGCCTTGCTATATTCGAGTGCACCCGATAAATATTTACTTGATAGATAAATGTATGATTCATTCATGAAGAGATCTATCATCACAATGTCTAGTCACTCTAAAGAAATTTGTAATCTAATTGAGAGAGCCCAATAACTATAAGTTCTTACATAGTAAATACAATAATACTTGGAGGAATGGACTCCAGGGCACATAGGAGATAGGAATTCCAGTTTGGATGCCCTGAGAGCTTTGTGATTGTAATCACCTTTGATCTGACAGTGAAAGGGCAGGAGAACTGGAGAGAAGTGCATTCCAGATAGAAACTAAAGTAAAAGGAATGGAAAAGCAAGTCAGGGGTGAATGATGAGGAGAACAAAGGGCAAAGATAAAATATAGACAGCATGGACCAAAAACCAAGAGTTGGGGTAAAAGGGAAGGTTGAGTTGAGATGGTGGAGGGCTTTGAATGGCCACTTCTGGGTCCTCTTCAAGATTTCTTCAGGGATCTCTTTCCTCTAATGCAGTAATACTGTCACTCTTTGATAATATACTCTAGAGTTAAAAAATTCTAGTACATGACATCAATAGATGAATACTAATTTGAAATTATTTACTAATATATGTTTCTCTTTATATTATACACCTTGTCTAAGAAAGCTGAGTAAAACTTTTCTATAATGAATTTCATGAATGTGAAGTAAAATCTATTTAAAATTAAATAGTATTCATATTTTTGGTTTAGGATTTCCAATAAGTTTTCTCTAGAATTTTTTTTCTATAGAAATTTACCCTATAGAAATCAGTTTTGAAATGGGCAAACAGATTTATTAACACATTTGAAAAATATTTATTAGGAAGAAATATTTATTACTTTCTGGAAACAATACTGAGCACTGGGGTGCAGTGTGGAGAAAAACCAGACTTACACCTGAACTCATGGCTCATAATCTAGTAAAAGTCTCAGACCTTATCAAGTAGTCATACAGTACTTGTAAAATTTGATTTGGATCAATCAATGCTGGAGAAATTTGGGTACTCTATGAATGGGTATGATGAAAGCAACCATAATTAAAAGGTCAGGGAAGATATCTTGAAGAAGAGACAAAAGAACAGAAACCTAAAATGTAAGAAGGAGCAAGAACGTTACAGCATTACTTATAATAAACAAAAAGGTATTACGCACATGATGATTAAACCATCACGGTAGCCATTTAGTGGAGTACTATCCAACTATTCAAAAGATGGAGGTAGACCATGGAAGTAAGTCCAAATTCTGGCTTCAGGTGAGGAAGATGCTAGAACAAGAAATTCTCTTCTTCTTAGTAGATTTTGATGAGTGAATGAAAGGAGACTGTGAAGCCAATTGGAAAAAATGCTTTTCCTCCTTTTTCTTCAGGCTTTATGAAAGGCAAGATATATCAATTAAAGTTGTTTTAGCCCATCAGTCATCTTTTGTTAAATAATTGTTTTGTTCAGGAAACAACTGTGATGAACTGATAGTTTTAGTCATCAATTAACTTGAAGAAAATGAGGACCAAGTCCCACTTGAAGTTATTTGTGCTGTTATGATTTAAAACAATCTCCTTACCCCAACCCAACAGAATAAACTGCACACCTTTGCTTTGTGTAACAGGTTTCTGAGAGAATCAATGATAGGACTTGCCTTAGGGGCCGGTGGGGCATGGAGATATGAAGGCAGTCACAATGAGTCACGAATGAGATCATGTGTCCAGAGGTGAACAGAATTGACAGAGGGTGTAAGTGCCCAGGAATTTACAGGAATATCAGAGAAGGGCACTGAGCTTCCCTGAGGACATTGAACTAAAGGCTTGAGCCAATTTTATTTTAATTTTATAAGGTCAAGATGACCTCAGCTGACATCTATGAAATAAATAACTACTGACAAAATAGCACAGTTAGATTTTGTTTTTTGATTCATTGGAGAGTCGTGGTCTTCTAATAGAGAGTTTATTTTACACACACACACATATATTAGGTAATTTTGTGCTTTTAGTTTTAAAAAATAGCCTTTATGATCTTCAAAAATTCTTTTTTTTTAATTTTGTAGCTATTAGATCTGTGTTTATTTGCCCTTTCTGCCCTACAGTTAGTTGGAAGCTACAGATTGTATTAGGTAAGTTTCCCCATAGAAACAGGTAAAGATTCTAACATGAAGTTTGCTAGAAAGCACACTCAGGAATATCATTTATAAGGGTGAGGGATGAAGGACTGGCTGAGAGAAGTTGAGCTGCAATACAGTTGCACCAGAGACCTCAGCATCTGCTGTGGTGGAGATTGGCTTGGACCTTCTGGAACATTCCAAATAGGTGCAGAGTGGGAATGGGAGTGTTGGTCGTGGCTAGACATTTAAACTTCTATATTAGTGAGTCATGGATGCGGGCTCCCCCAGGCGAGGGGTCGTGTGGTCGTGTCCTGAGGCCAGGGGCTCCTGCTGAAGGCACTTCCTTGGGAGAGACCCAGTCATGAGCCTTTAGTAAGCAACATTCCCAATAGCTGGGAAATGAAGCCACTCATTGTGGTGGTCTCTGAATCAAGACAACTTCCTCTCTAAGTGCAGCTCTGAGTTCAACTGATAAAATATATTTCATGCTATGAAAAATGGTGGATGAACATTCTCAGTTCTGAAAAGGGAATTTGGGTGGTACCCACAATTCTATTTACATATAACTTTTTATTTTTCTGCTGGCATCTCCCTATATATTAAAAATACCTGATGTCTTTTATCTCACCTTAATTCAGCAGTTGCATTGCATTTTAATGGAAAAAAATTTTGTCTTTCTTTTGGGTCAGAGGAAAAATTTAACAGGATTCATTTCTTGACTTTGCAGTTTTGGTTGACATAATCTGGCATTTCAGAGAGACATAATTAAGAAGATTATGTTATGTTTCTACAATGTTTATCTTGCTTTTCAGAATTATTTTTGTCACCAGTATTATACTTTGTAGCTATTCCAATATCTATTGATTGAACTGTTTAAACTCATGAAGACTAAATGTTTTCTCTGCTGCACTGACAGGAATGAACAATTGAACAAAAGACTCAGAGCCGAGAACTGCACCAGCTCTGCTGCCAGCATTTGTGAGCCAGCATGTATACCACAAAGTTGACATTTACAAATGTGACCCTGGAAAGGGTGCATTTCTCCAGTTGTTCTTAAGGAAGGTGACTTAATATCCTAGTCAATATATTTATTTTCAAACAATAGCAGATTCAAGTTCTTCTATTCTGTTAAGGCAATGATAGCAATGGACAAAAGACCAAAATCATGTTCACTCTGATCTGTTCATACATCATATTTTCTGTATTTAATTCTTCTACCAACTTGTATCAACTTAGGAAAAGCACCTTTATCCTCAGGAATGCATCAGAAATATGCTATAGCATAATTATCAGCCCAGGATATACAAGATTGTGAGTCTAAAGCAATGAGATTGCCTTCCAAGAATTGCAGAAAGCCAGGTTCTATACTCATCATTACCTGTCATTCAATACCAGCTCTTCCACAAATTGCTGAATCTATTACCACATCCATTCCATCCTTCATTCAAAGGGGGTTCTAGGTAGAGAAGTGGGACACTGGATGCGATTGAAAGTGTGATTCAGAGCATGAAGACTGGGGAGTTTCCTTGTTATGTTCTGTCATAAAATGTGATGTTACAGAAGCTTAGGTATGGCCCTTAGAAATGAGACCCCAGTAGAGAGCACATAGGTTGGTAGACATACTAGTAATAACTTCTTATTTATTTTCATGTGGAATTTTTAGCTACTTGACAATAAATTGAAGAAAATTTGAAAGCCGGTGATATGGACCTATTTATACAACACAGTGGGAGTGCTCTTCAAGTTTTGGGAACATTGGCTTGACCCTCTAGGATCTATCTAAGTTGGATATGGTTCAAAGCAAGGGCTGATACCCTGTATTTACCTGTACTTGATAAAATGATACATTAGGGCAGCACTAAGTTCATTTTAAATCCTGTACACTATTAAGATACAAATTTCTCAGGCTTCCACTATCTTGTTTGATAACTATAGAAATTTTTTTAATTTGCTTATTTTGATTTTTCAATTGTATGTGGATACTGTTCATGTCTGAATGTTTATTTTATATTAAATCTTTAAAAGTTAGTTTTTCATTGATATATTTATCTTTTTATTTTGATAAGCAATAAAAGTTTCCATATAGATGTAGACATATATATTTTCTGAAGCCAGTCTACTTTCTTAGAGTTCTTTTCTGGACTAGATTCCACAAATAGAGGTTTCTTTAAAGCTGATGACAAGAAGTATGATGTTCATGCAGATTTTTTTGTTTCTGCTTATGTGCCCTTTTCTATTTTCATGTGACTCTCGTAGCATAGGTTATAATAACTAATTAGCCAACTGTAAGTAATTCTTTCTGACAAACTATCTACCTTCCTTTAGCAAAAGTATAAGATGAGCAATCTAGAGGATATATATTAAATCCACTAATCATTTATTTATTTATTTTTATTTATGTCCTTTACATTATTGTGTAGTCCCTGTAAGTTTCCCACCACTGGTTCACCCGTGAACCATCACCATAGTCCCTTGTGCTCTTTTCTCCCCTGTTTTGGTCCCCCTACCTCCCCCTCCCCCACAGAATGTCTCTTATTTATGGTTTCCTGCTAGTTTTCTTTTTGTTTTCTGTGTTATTTTCTTCTCCTGGTCTCTCTTTGGTTCCCCTATATTCCTACTATAAGTGAAACCATTCGATTAAATACACTAATTAAATTAATACAAAACTAAGGACTTACAGGGATCATGTTTCTTTTGTAAAGCAAATAGACCTTTAAAAATTAATAACTGCATTGCAGTCTATCATTTAATTGTAAATAGTGCCCAATGTTAAGGGTGAATTCACAAATCAACATTCTACATCAAGTGTACGTGTATGCCAGTGCCTGGACATTTCTACCATTCAATTTTCAGATGACAATTTTCCTCTGGATATTGTCAAGAAAGTTTTTCTGCAATCATAAAGCTTCTTCTTTATCATTATAAACCTGGAAAGGAGAATATGTTGAACAATGTTTCATGGATTTTGATGCCATAGACAATTTTTGGTGTGACAAGAATATCACTTGCTACTTCAGAAATAAGTCCTCACACAGGAGGATAGTTTTGCAGTCTGTCTCCACTGTAGAGGAAGCATATAACTTGGACCATATGACTTGATAATGTGGACAAATCGACCCTGTGTGATGGGAACTGAAGACCACTGAAGGCTGTCTGCCTCTAGAAGTAGGGCTGCCCCCTGGAATTGTCACCCTTTCAAGGTGCTTGACGCACCTTAATGTTCACTGAAAACAGGGGTGAATAGTACAATATGCAAGTGGTCATAAAAATATATGTTTCTAAAAATCAGGGTGGAGGTTTAAACTGGTGATACGTAGTTCAGAGTCAGGGTTTCCTAAGCTGAGTGGGGGAAGTGCAATCGGAAGATGTGAAAGTGGTGGCTTGAGACCACTAGTGTCTAAGTGGTGTGGGGAGAGGAGTGTGTGAAGGAAACTGTGCTCCCTCTCTGTGCAGCTACATGCAGAGAGGATGCTGCTGCTGCTTTGGGGTTCAAGTCTCAAATGGCGTGGGTTGGGGTGGGAAGAAGAATGAGAAGGAATAAGCAGGGGTATGTAGGTGAACAGGGGGACTTAAGAGAATGTGCCTAGGTCTTAGGTCTGGTCTGAGTCACCGCCTCAAGGAGCATCACCTTCCTTTCCTGGAGGACTGAATGGGAGGGTCTAGCCTCCCCAGGGTAAGACACATCTCAGCCAGCGTGAAGCCTCAGAGAAAAACCTTCTCAGGATATACAGATGGATCCTGAGGTTAAAATAAGAATAACCCAGACTAAAAAGCCAAGTTTAGAAAGAAACAACTAATCAGAGAAATAGCAGCCAGGACAATGTGTACTAGAACTGGGGCTGAGGCTCTCTGGGCTGTGATGGTAACAGGCGCTGCCCTGGACAACGGGGCCACTATGACTGCCTGTCACCAGTGTGGCTGAGCGCCAAGACCAGGGCAGCCCTTTCATCCTGGAGGCCTCTTGTCGGAAGCAGAATCTGGGAAGTAGCTTCAATGCAAATCAGTGACTGGAAAAAAAGAAAAGTTTCTTTAATTCAAATTCCACAGTAAATGGAATGATACATTAGAGAAACCTAAAATAAAACTGCTAGACATGCAGAATGTTAATTATTATTTTTTAATCTAAGAGAAACGTGGGGTAACAAAGGGCTGATTACATGCTACTTCTATATTGTAAGAGCAGGTTAAACAAATTCTGTTAAGTTATGAATAGGATGGTGAACTTGAGTTTGTCTACACTAAGGTTTGAACCCCATTTGAGACAATTCTGTTATTCATATTATAGTTAAAAATATTTGTTCCTTAATGGAAATGGAGAAGAGTTGAATAAAAAAATAGACATACAAACTTGCAGATTAAAGATGTTAATCTAATCACTTCCTTTCACATGTGCAGTCACAACTTCTCTCTCTCTGTTTTTTTTGCATAGGTTGCATTTTCTAATAATTCCGGGTGAATTTAGCCATAGAATGTCTCTAGGTTCTTGGTTTCCCTCTAACCATGGGAGGTAGTAATGTATGCAGTGCTCTGGGAAGCCTTAGGCTAATACTATGAAGGGAGGGAGGGCATTGTCGCTCCAGGTGTTGCTTGTGCATTCTAACCCTGCAACAGTTTTCTAAAAGCTTGTGCTATGACCATCTTCAGCTTATCTGTTTTCATTGCTGGCTCCTGTTGAGACATCTTGCTAGCAGCCAGTCACAACCCGTCTCTATTTGTAGACTTCATTTCCCTTTCCTGAAGGTACTACCCTGCATTTATCTTCACAAAACTTACAAAAGCGTTCTGACCACTTCTCAAATTTAGTAAGGTTATTTTAGATGTTGCTTTTCTCCAGCAGGCTGATGCTGACTTTCCTACTCTCCCTGTGAGGAAATGACTAATGTGCTCCCTTCATGCCTCTGCTCCTTCATGCCAGTGCTTGTATTTGAGGGCATCTGTTGCAAACATTTTTAGACTGAACTGTTGTCTGCTATTCCTGTAGCTTCTCTCTGCTAGGGGCACTTTCTGTGCCTGATCATCTTCCTTTTGGCCTTAGTGTTCCAAACCCTGGGCATACTTTTGTAGGTGTTAATTCAAAGAAGACTATTTCTAAGTTAATACGTATACATAACAAAAGCTCATTTTTTAAAAAAGATTTAGAATCAGCACTTTGATTAGTATTTTTCCTGTTGACTTGTTTTTTTCTCCTTTATAAAGAATTTTTTTTGTTATAGTAACACTGGTTTATAGCATTATATAGGTTTCAGGTATGCATGATTATAAAGGAATACCTGTATATACTACATATGTTCATTACTAAAAGTCTAATTCCATCCTTGGTTAGAGTTTTTTTTTTGTGTGTGTGTGTTTATAAGTCCTATACATAGGGTATATCTTAGGGCCTATTTTGCCCAGGAGCATATGAGCCTGTGAGATGACTGATCTACTGTTTAAGGCAACGGATACACAGAACATCATCATTAAGCATTGATTGAAAGAGTGAGTAGAAAGAGAATTCTGGAAAGGAGACACCTTGGCATGAACAAATCCTCATGATGGGGGGACTCATCTCTTGCTGGTTTGAGTTATTTGATGGCTGGACCTCTTTTCTTTGCCTTTTCTTCCATTCATATGATTTCTTTGAATTATTACAAACATTTGCATCTGAATCTTGTTTCTTTTTTTGAACTATCAACTTGCTGAGGAAAGGGATGGTGACTAATTTATCTCTATTTCATGCATAGCATCCTGCGTAATATGTTATAATAATCACTGCTCAATAAATATTTGCTGACTGAGTGAACAGTGACAGGACATACGCAGAGCAGAAACATTCAGTGCCAAGTTGGATTTTTTCAAATTAATCTAATTTTAATTAAATACTTCTAATTAAAACTTTAATTGGTTTAAATGGTAAAATGAATGAAAAAATCAACTTGAAATCTAAAATTAGAGATTTTTGTAGAAAAGGTGAAATTCTTGCGAATTAGCTTAAAAAACACTCAGTTCAGTTTTCATGGGTGAATGTAGTCAGAGGATGGTTTTGGGGACCCTGCCCCTCTCACATATGGACAAAATGTTTGAAAGTGTCCGGCTAATAGTTCCAGTCGTTCCACATAATAGCAAGTCAGTGAGAACCATGTGCCTAGGTCCTATTAGACAACACCAAACATTCTATAATTACAAGCAGAAAAATCACATGCAATGCAAGCATGTATTTCTGAATAAAGCACATGTTAAAAGTTGAGACAGTTTAGGAAAAATTAGATTGAATTAAAAACATTAATATTTTGTTATACGTCAATACTTAAGCAGAATTATCTAGACCATGTTAAGGAAACTATTGTTTTTAATAATCATTATTATAGGTAATAGTAAGTTGTATTGATAAATAACCTTTTATATATGTGGCAACCTGATACACTGCACCCAAAAGAATGTGGCAGTATCTTAGTTCATGTTGACAACTTGGCATTTTCTCTGTGGAATTTATAAAAAGGCTTAGCTAGTGAAAAATGAATTTTCAACACTTTGATGAGAAAAAAATGGCAACCTATAAGAAATAGTCATCTGCGTCAACTACCTATTCAAATGTAGTTTGCTATGTTAACTGAAGGTCAGCCACTATGTTGATGTTTTGCTTGCTGTGTTGAATGTAGAATAAAGGAAGAAGAAATAAAGATATTATGAGTCACAGCTTCCTGCAGCAGCTTTGGCAGGAGGTACTGCCATTTATGACACACAGGGTCACTAGAGTGCCCACCGAGTTGCAGAACACACCTACCCCATGAGTTGGACCAATAGCGAAGAGATGGCTGGCACTTCTTCTCTTTGCCTTTTCTTCCATTCATATGATTTCTTTGCATGAATTATTACAGACATTTGCATCTGAATCTTGTTTCTTTTATTGAACTATCAACTTGCTGAGGAAAGGGATGGTGACTAATTTATCTCTATTTCATGCGTAGCGTCCTGCTTAATATGTTACAATTATCACCCCCAAACTACATTCAACTGCTATCGCTTATTGAAAAATTTCACTCTGTGTTAGGCATTATGAAACATGATTTAGATATGTTATCATTTAATTCTTTACCATTATTTTATGGGGGGACATTATTATCTCCTTTCATAGATTGTAGAGGATTAAATGATTTATCCCGTATTTATTAAATAGAAAGAGGAGCGATAGTTAGTATTCCAAAGCCATCTACCTGGTTTCTAAGCTTGAGCGCCTCTACTACTGCAATTCCATGATGATTGGGCCCCCACCTTGGTCCTTTGGGACTGAAGCCCTGACCTGAACCCCAAACTTCTTGGCAGAAAACTTGGGGCCCAGTCCAGTTCTAACAAATCCCCTTTTGCTCCCAGAATGTGCATGATGAAAGAGTTGTCCTATAAGAAGAAATGCAAAGAAATGGTTTTGGGGAACCAAAAAAGGGGAAATGCTGCAAATGAAAATTGCCACGTGGAGAGACACATTGTATAGTAACATTTAAAGGCTCAGTCCTGATGCAATCTTCATGCAAAGTCTTTCATTAAAAGAACACTATCAAACTCAGTGTTTCTCATACTGACTTGAATGTAGAACTCTTTTTGCTTACTCAAATCTATTAATCATGGAATTAGTATTCTGCAGAACACATCCTAGAAAATGGTGACTGAGTGCATTTCCTAGGCTTCCCTCTCAAGAATGGGCTTCTTATTTTTTTTTTTTAATATAATAGATATTTATTTTTGTCATTTGTATCTTTTACATTATTGTGTATTCCCCATAAGTTACCCACCACCTGTTCACCCATGGAGCCATCACCATAGTCCTCTGTGTGCTCCCCTCTTCCCCCCTTGAGCCCTCCCCCTCCCCTCCATCCCTGCTGAATGTCGCTTTCTTATTTGGCTCCCCTATATTCCTGTTATAAGTGAAACCATTTTTCTCTTTCTTTCTGGCTTATTTCACTGATCATGATCCCCTCTATGTCCATCCATGTTGCTGTGAATTGCATGTGTTTGTCTTTTTTGAATGCTGAATAGTATTCCATTGTGTATATGTACCACATCTTCTTGATATAGTCATCTATTTTTGGGCATTTGGGTTGTTTCCGTACCTTAGCTGTTGTGAACAGTGCTGCAATAAACATGCAGGTGCATGTATCCTTTTGGATTAGTGTTTTTGTGTCTTTTGGGTATATTCCCAGTAGTGGTATTGCTGGGTCATATGGAAGTTCCATTTCTAGCAGTTTGAGGAAACGCCATACAGCTTTCCATAGTGGTTGGATCAATTTGCATTCCCACTGGCAGTGTAGGAGAGTTCCTTTTTCTCCACATCCTCGCCAACATTTGTTGTTGCCTGTTTTATTAATGTGTGCCATTCTCACTGGTGTGAGGTGGTATCTCATTGTGGTTTTAATTTGCGTTTCCCTGATTATAAGTGATGTTGAACATTTTTTCATGTACCTGTTGGCCATTTGCTTTTCTTCTTTGGAGAAGTGTCTTTTTAGCTCTTCTGCCCATTTTTTGACTGGATTGTTGACTTTGTTTTTGTTGAGTTGTGTGAGCTCTTTGTAGATTTTTGCTATCAGTCAAAAACTCCATAGAAAACCTACTCAAAACTATAGATCAATACAGTAACGTAGCAGGATACAAAATCAATGCACAAAAATCAGTAGCCTTTCTATATGCAAACACTCAGTATGAAGAAGAAGAAATTAAAAGAATTATCCCCTTCAAAATCGAAACCAAAAAAATCAAATACCTGGGAATAAACCTAACAAAAGAGGTAAAGGACTTATACAAAGAAAACTACAAAATGCTGTTAAAAGAAATACAGGAAGACACAAAAAGATGGAAAGACATCCCCTGCTCATGGATTGGAAGAATCAACATCATCAAAATGGCCATCCTACCAAAAGCAATCTACAGATTCAATGCGATTCTGATAAAAATCTCAATGACATTCTTCAAAGAAATAGAATGGATATTGAAGGAATTCATATGGAACCACAAAAAACCTTGACTAGCTAAAGCTCTCCTGACTAAAAAGAAGATGAATGGAGGGATTACACTCCCTGACTTCAAACTATACTACAAAGTCATAATAATTAAAACAGCATGGTACTGGAGCAAAAACAGACACACGGACCAATGGAACCGAATAGAAAACCCAGAAATAAAACCACATATTTATGGACAACTAATCTTTGACAAAGGAGCAAAGTATATGCAATGGAACAAGATTAGTTTGTTCAATAAATGGTGTTGGGAGAACTGGACTGCTACATGCAAAAAAATGAAGCTAGCCCACTACCTCACACCATGCACAAAAACCAACTCAAAATGGATAAAAGACCTGGAGATAAGACCTCAAACCATAAAGTTTATAGAAGGAAAAATAGGCAAAACTCTACATGACATACATCTCAGCAAAATCTTTAAAACCACTTCCCCCATAGCAAAGGAAGTGAAAGAAAAGATAAACAGCTGGGACTACATCAAACTAAAAAGCTTCTGTACAGCAAAAGAAGCAATAATTAAAACAAACAGATACCCTACTAATTGGGAGAAGATCTTTGCACACAACACAACCAATAAAGAATGGGCTTCTTTTTGAGCTCCCGCTGCTATTACCCAACAGTTCTTGTTCTTACGTCTTTTTTAGAAATCACACTGCTTGAATCAAGTTATTTTGCTATAGTCTTTGGATAAAAGTCCTGCTTTTTCTAGGGAGATGAATTTTTAGTCCCAAACCCATCCAGATCCCATTACCTCCTCCTATTCTTGCCCAGATGTTGATGACATCCCCAAAACAATAAGGATAATAAATTCATCTAAGTTACAGCATACACAGATATTGAGATAAAAAAGATAATAAGAGAAAGATGATAGGAACAAAGGAAAATGCAATGAAAAAGAAGGAAACAGGTGATTTAATTTTCTTGTTTGAATGCTCAAAAATCACCGCCTGTGTGACATATAATAGTATACAGAATTTGTTAAATTCTGTTTGTTAAAACATGCTTGTTGTTGAACCACTCCAAAAAGACTTAACAATGTTTTCGTGTACAGAACTGCAAATTTAAAGCGGAAAAATCTCATCTTCTGAGACGGGGGTAACACTCAATGAAAAAAGTTCTATCATTCAATCATGCAGAGCACCAACTTCTGTAAAGACAGTAATTACCTCACTTATTCAACAAATATTTCTTGAGTACCTATAAAATACTAGACTTGTTTCTATGTACTTAAACAAACAGATTAAAAGTATTGTGCCTTGGAAGGTGAAAAGCTTAATGAAGGGACTCAGGAGGGCAGGTGGAGGGGTACACATTGTACATTTACTGGACTTTTGAGATTAGAGGAGAAATGTAAGCAAAGATTTGAAGGAGTTGGCATGAATGGCCTATGTATTTCCATAGCCACAGCTTTCCTCCCCATCTCTTCTGTGCTCTTTCCTTCCTCCTATGACTTTTCTTTTGCCATTGCTTCCTTGATTTTTGATCAGCCTTGACTGGTAGTTTGTTTTTGAAACATGGATATTAAATCTATCTTGCTTTTCCTAGCCCTACATCCTTATTCATTGTTTTGCTTGAAGTTATAGTTTCCAAGACTCTGGAGGATGTGAAGTGAGGACTTACCATATACTTTGTTTACAGTAACACAGCGCAATCTTTGAGTTGAGTATATCAAATAACACTTGATATTGCTGCTGTTGTCAAAGAATAAATTTGTCCTATAGATGCTGAGTACTTGATTTTTTCCAATGGCTATTAAATATTAAAAAATGGTTAGTGTTATATATAAGAAGAACAAATGTTCTTTCACTGTGAGCTCTTTGCAATGGAATACTCAGTTCAAGAGTAGAGACTAGAATCTATACAAACAGAAGAATGCAATTATAGCAGTTCTTCCTTCACCCAATTTTCTCAAACTTCCATTGATAGGTATTTCCTCAATGACTATCATGGAAGAAAATTGTAGTTTTCCTAAGCCTATTTAAGTGCCTCTTGTCTTGACTGACTCTTAGCACTTGGGTGACAAATTTTCTAGGAATGATATGTAACTTGTTTCAGAGTTTGCCAGTAACAGGAATGCACATCAAAGAATGTATTATCTGTAATTATATTTTAGTTAGTGTGCAATAATATAATTAGTGATATTTAGATTACTATAATAATCAAAAGAGCACATATTTTGATAATGTACTGATTGCACGATCCACAGAATATCATAATTCTTAAGATGTTTGCCTCTGAGCATTTTTAAATGTATACCGGGGAAAGTCAGTGGTTCTGGCTTCTCAGCTGCAAACCACTTAACAAACCCAGAGTGAATACTAGAAATGCCAACCCTGTTGTCTGAAGAGTTTGCTATAGTGCCAGATTCTGCTGATGGAAGAATGTTTTTCACAGCTTGAATATAAATCCTGTAAAAATACCCAAGAGAAAGTAGAAATACTAGACGAAGGGGAAGACTATAAACCCTAGAAAGAATGTATTACTTCCCCATGCATAGTGGTCTTGACATATGATTGTCTGAATCCTGACTTTTGATTTGGCCATTTTAGAAGTGTTACTTTTACTGTTTTTATTTTTAAATATTTTTATACTGTTCACTGTTACTAATTCACAATTTAATTGAACATTAATTTTCTTTAAAGTTTGAGTATAGTGTGTATATATTTAACCCAAGTTTTCAGATCAAGGTATATAATTATTTTTCACCTAGAATATAAAATATTCTGTAGTATTTCAAGAGGATTTGGAAAATATTTGGTTGGTATGAAAGACCAGGATCTACAATAACTTCCCTCACACCTAGTCCAATAGGATAGTTAGACTCTAGAGCCATCAAGTCCAAGAGGATATAGGGAGAGCCACATATGTCATGTCTAATTTCCAAGTAGCCATATATTAAAAAAGAAAAAGATGAAATTAGATTCAATAATGTACTTTATTTTGCCTAATGTATCTAAATATATCTAAAATAATATATCTAAAATGTTGTGATATCAACATTACCAATAACTATATAAATTATTACTACTATACTTTACATTTTTTTCATACTGTATTTGTAAAATCCAGTGTGTATGTTATACTTACAGCACACCTCAATTTGGACCAGCCATATTCAAGTGCTCAGTAGCTACATATGGCCAGTGAATACCTTATTGGACAACATAGCTCTAGGTCGATTCACCATGGATTGGATGTCATCTGCTTCTCAAACTTTTGAAAGGTGAGTTAGATTAGTGGTTTTTTTTATACTTCTTACTGAACTATAAAATGTAGAAAAGTGCACAAGCAAGTGCATTTGGGTGATTTTTCATGAAGAACATAATTGCTTAACTAGAATCTAAAAGAGAGTGGGAACATTAACAGAACCACAATTGCTTCCTCATGATCTTCATGGAATTTTCTTTTATATCACAAATGTCAGCATCTAGCTTTCCTTGTCCTCCCTCCCTGAAGGGGAATTTACTTATAAAACAAGGTAGAACCTGTTACTCACACAGTGAAAGCCAGCCCGTTCTTATTGAGGGCATTTTCTACCTGTGGCCTTGAATGTGGATAATGGACTCTCACAAATCTGAAAATCTCTCATGGGATCAGAGCAGGAAAAGAGGCTTGGAAAAGAAGGATGTCAGTCACTACTTAAAATAAAAAATGGGTGTGTTTATACTTGTCCTGTCTTTATTTAGTTTCAAATATAGAGTTACTTAGATTCAAATAGCTTCTTAATCAGCTTTCTTTCTTCACATGGTCATAAGTGTGAGGCTAGGGTAATTATAAGAAAATAATTCTCAACTATGAACTTCCATGGGACATAATAAAGACTGTAAACATGTTTGATCCATTTTCCTTTGGCACAACAATAACTGGGTATACAGATAGAGTCTAGAAATATTTGTGCATAACTAGGAGCACAGAGACAGACCTAGCAGCCAAGGATTTTATGTATTTTGCAAAAAATTGAAAAATTGGAAGGTTATTATTGAAATTAACATACAGAAAGATATAAAGGTTTCTAGAGCAGAGTAGGGGCACAGGAAAGGTCAGGGTGAGGGTAAGCATGATGCTGGGAGCAGACATGACTAAGCTGGGGATTACATTACACAGCTC